>OOFC01042230.1:0-54466 GCA_900323345.1 Pseudochromis fuscus | reverse complement strand
TCCCATTGTTTACCTGGTATTGTCTGCACCTCTCTGGGAAGAACCATGTGGAAATTTATCCCATCAAAATGTCTGGTTGTTGTGTTTTTTATCTTGTGCAGAGACTCCTTAGTGAGTGTGGAAGCTAGCTGTTAGCATTAGCAGCGTTAGCCGCGGTTTTGGTGCATGCCACCAGCCTGTTATCATTTTTATATTGGACACTGGCAGTTTAGATTGTTAAGTTATCTGAGCAGTTCATGTTCATTTCTGTTAAGGCAAAGAAAGTGAAATCAGCACACAATAATACTTACCCTGCCATACAGGTGCAGTTTGCAGTGTGTATATAGTCCTCCACTTTGTTGATAATGACCCACGCCTGATACATTGCCGTCTTCTGCCCTTGCCTTTGGCTGGGTTGGATTTCGGACTTTAGCACACAAAACTCTTTATCAATGTCATGGTATCTCACCTCTTGTACATGTCTGCAAATTACATAGTCATATGCATCAAGAGATTTGTATGCGCGCAGCTTCTCTCTTGTGTAGACGCTAGGCTTTTCAACCAAATACAAGTAAATATCAGGCCACTGAATATCTGGCCACTTACTAACATCATTCTCCCATTCAGTAATTAAACAGGGATCTGGGAGCTGCCGGCCATTTGTTAAAGTGAGCTTTTTGAAGTAAGCTTTTTTGTTGATAATGCACCAGAGTAGCTTGACAAGCCTTTGCTAGCCGCCATACTTATGTTGCCACAATGCGCACGCAAACTTCTTTGTTTACTAACAGTAAATGGGTCTATAGTCCGGAAAATATGGTACATTATGAGCGGGGCAACTAAAAAAGCCTTTAGTCGAGTGTAAATTGTACCTGCTGCCTACAAGTCAACCTAAAATGTTGCTTTTATGTAAATGTTAGATTAGCTCATTTCACTTGTGACTGATGTTTCACATTGTCTTCACTGTATAGTAAATACTCTGTTCCTCTGTTTTTTTTTTTTAGGTCTTGCACAGGGTGGGACCATCGTCACATCCTGTTTATATCGTGAAAGGTTTGAAGCCTTACCATGTGTACAACTTCACTGTCACACTCTGCACAAAAACTGGCTGCATTACAAGTCTGCCAAGCACCGGACGGACGTTACCAGCAGGTACAAACAGATACACACACACAGTCACACAATCCTGCAAACAACTGTACACATTACACAGGAAATGCTGATAGAGCCCAAATCTTATGTGGTTAAAGGAGAACTGCAGATCTGTTTGATACTTATTGAATCATTAAGGTGTGTCTGACATATGTGCACACACACACACACACACACATCCAGAAAACACAGTCAGTCACTGGGTACTTGAGTGGCGACAGCGTTGGTCATGTTAACCAGAGGGGATATTCCTGGTGCACGGCAGTAAAAACAATTTACTGTTAATTACAAGGAGAAAAATGTGGCGTAGCTCACACTTCCTGCTGGCCATGAATCAAACATAAACAGAGTTACTGAAACACACATACAGGGCCCCCCCCCTCCTCTTCTGTAGATTTATAACCATTATGGATGTAGGATGAATTAGCTGTGTTTAATAACTCAGGCACAAATCTCTGGGACTGAGATGAGCACTAATTGATCAGTGCAGGACGACGTAGACACACGCACACACATTTCTTTTAATTTAATGTCTTTATCTGTTTCTTTTTTGACAGTCTGTTGCTTTCTCACTTTCTCTCTCGCACCATCCTTCACTTCTATCTTTACCTGGTTGTTTCACTTAAGCACAAATAGCACATGGCAGCAGAGGAACATGAATCACGCTGCAGTATACATATTGCACTCACACGTGCACTTGACCCTCCAAAACACTTTTCCATCTGTTCACTCGTGGTCTCTGCGCGTGCTGCTCATGTTGTGTTTTTTTCTGTTTTGTTTTTGTTTTGTTTATCTCTTTAGGTGAATAGACAATGGGTGTGCTGAGTGGTTGTGAGGAAAAAAAAAACCTTTCATCTATAAATACTTGCTGAGGGATTTCAGCTTTTGAACGCACTCTAAACAGCTACATCTGTTGACATAGCGAATATTTTCATTTCATACAATTCTCCAAAAGTCATTCCTTGTGTTTATTGTGATGAATGATACTTCATATTGTAATCGGTGGACTTTTTAAATGTATTTTTAATGGCTACATCTGTTGACATAGCGACAATGTTTATTTCAAGTGATTCCAAAGACTTCTCTTGACTGTAATACAGTACAATTCAATATGGCTTATTGTACCCAGTTGACTTTTTGAATGTATTTTTAACAGCCACATCTGTTGCCACCGTTTTGTTTCATCCAACGCCAAAGATGTCCCTTGTTTCAACTATAAGAAATGATAATAGCATATGCCGTTTGGCAGATTTTTTTTTTAATCTCCAAACAATTTGCATAGCATGTGCTTTTCCACTGGGTGTTGAGCTTCTGCTGTAGCACATCTCATATCACTTCCCCTCCTTCACTTTAACCATCTTGACAATTTACTGAAAATATTTAACAATACTCCCAAGAGTATAAGACGAGTACTGGGAGATGCGCACCCTGTTAGTGTTGTATTAAAACACCTCCCCCTAATAAAGAGGCTGAACCTGATCGACTGTAGGATCTATTATTAAAATAATGTTCTGAGAAGTTACTCCCTTTTTTATGTTTTTTATTTGGTTTTGGTGACCATTAAAGAAATAATGTACATGTATGTTTTTTTGTATTTTTGCCATTAATGTAGTTTTATTGATTTTTGAGACATTTTTAAAAAAATAAGTGATTTGTTTTTTTAACTGTAGATTTCTTTATTGAGGAAAACCCTAAATCAACCCACTGCATTTCCCCCTGCTGAGCCAAATATAACTATTTTAACGTGCAAATAGAAAAACAAATCATTCTAGTCTAAAGAAGTAAAAGGTCAGATTCATCTTTATTATTTGTTTTTAAAAAAAACAATGTAAAATACAGAGTTACATTCTTAAATCTGTCTACTTTCTTCTAGAAGACAAAAACCGGTCTGTTTTGTCTTCCCCATCACTCACAAAAACTCCCGTTTAATTCCCTCCTGTGGCACCTGGCAGCTGTCTGTGGACCACAAACTTCCTGCATGATTTGTACAAAAACCTGTTCAAAACCTTTCTAATGTGGATCCTTATTCTGCATTCTACTGAAATAAAATGAACCAAACTGTTGTTGTGGAGGAAATGATCCTCACATTAAGCAGCACTCCTGGTAAGGCGTACTTGAGCGTGATGCAGATGCACTGATAAATCTACCACACATAAGGCTGGGCCATTAGAGCCAGCTACCATCTGCTGTAAGTGAGCAGACGGCATCTGTGAAACCACTGGAGTTACACCAAAGCACACGACTAAACATTAGCGCACACACTGAGACAGACGTAACGACACAAGGAAAGAGGTCTCTGTCCACGTGTGTTGATGTATTTGCGATTGTTTCAATGTGTGTGTCTTCCCACAAAGTTATCGATCACAGCGTAAAGTGAGTGGCTAATCAGGGGCTGATGGTGATGTTTTATGTATCCTACATCCATAAAGGCTTGTTCTACAAGACATACACACAGAGACACATACACACTCACACTGTAACACCACTCAACAGAACAGGAACTTTATTGATTTACGCATAATTGGCCTGAGGCCCTTCTTGAGAAGAGAAATATGCATGGCAAGGGATCGCCATGTCAATAAGTGGTGTGCTTATGTGCGTGGTGTAACTGTACGCTAAGAGCCTGTTAAGACATGTCAGTCGCTGTAAAAACAGGAAACACACACACACACACACATGCTCAATTGCTCCTGGGAGCTGGCCCATGATTTAGCTGCTTCATTACCATGTCGGCAGCTAAAATTAACCTTTCTGGTGGACTGTTAACCTTGTGTGTGCACACGTGTGTGTGTGTGGTGTGTGTACTCACGATAAGGCGAGTGGGTTTCGTCAAACTGAACGTGTCATAATGTTAAGTACATTTCAGTGAATTAGCAAGCAGATACAATAAATGAATACATGACAGGCAACGAATACACAACAGTATATTACAGTCAAAGAGGAGGAGAGATGTGTCATGTGACAAACAGACAGACTCCGACTCGTCTGTTCTGTTGTCTGGTCAGTAGTATTTCCTCAGATATGTGAGTGTGCTGGACAGGAGATTGTTGTCCAGTTTTTATTGTGGGGCAGCACATTGTGACCGAAGCACGATGACTTCTACTGTAGCTCACAGTTATTAATGACAGTAAATATCATCATGCAGTGAGCAAAGAGATTAAGATAATGGAGGAATGACTTTGTCATTAGAGAGGACCTTGTTAAAAAAATGTTGCACTCATGCAATAACATTTTCACATTTTTACCTTGAATCAGTTCCTCAAGTGTTTACTGCAAACTCTTGTTTTAAATGACAAGTTTGAACAGTTTTTATGCCCAAAAATATGTGACTACAGCAGGAGGTTATTTATTTTTTTGGTGCAATGTAAGATGCCTTAAACAATGATTTGCATAGAGCCTTTGGAATAAAAAATAATAATTTTTAAATAAAGTTTAGACGAGGTTTCAGGAGTGGGTGTTCAATTCTTAGGGTCGCAATTTGATTCAGAATTGATTCTTAATTTAAAAACATTATTCATTCAGTAATTAGAAAGAGTGGCACTTCTGTTTTGGCTCTTCTTCCACTTCACGGTGCACTAATAATAAATGGGCTCTTGTCCTTTGTCCTTCGTTTTACAAATAAAACATAACTGACAGTCTAGCTAACTGACTTTGTTGAGGGGCAGATATCAGAAAAAGGAGTGAAGTTTGCAGTGCTATGTGGCTTACATGTTTAAGATCATCTCGTAAAACACAGACTCACATCCTTTACTCCCTCAGAGTGTGGGTGAAATTTTGTAAAATGCTGCCTGTGTTGGTCAATGTGTTGGCTCTGTTAGGTTGGTGCTCCACCCTACTAAGTATATATACTAGTATATATACTCAGTATATATATACACACATATACACTGCCTGGCCCAAAAACAAAGTCGCCACCTGTTTGATAATTACTGCAAAGGCGATTATCTTTCAGCTGGCAACAAGTTACTTCACCTCAACTGATGCAATGAGTAGCTTCTCATTTCTTAAACAACCATCTCAAAAGACACTTCCTGTGGTCGTGGAAAAGATGTCAGTCTGTTTGAGAAGAGTCAGGTCATTGGCTGCATCAAGCAGAGAAAACAGCTAAGGAGGCTCCAGAAACTACTAAAAGTGGGTTAACAAGTGTTCAACAACTTCGAGGAAGAAATCCTGATTGATCATGATTGATGATCACTTAAATGTTTGGTGATAACAAATGGAAGAAAAACAACAGCAGAACTCGGGGCTAGAGTTAAAGTAAGAGCATTGTCAAAGGACTTTGTTTTGTGAGAACTAATCTTGCACTTTTTGGGAAGTTGTGATGTATAATAAACAGCTGCACACCATATACCCACCGAGTACGCCATCGTTATTACGAATCACAAAGAACCGCCTCACACTCCCCAAAGAATGAGGTCAGCTGACCACCTGAATATACTGAATGACCAGGTTATTCTATCAGTGGATTTTTTCTTCGCTGATGACACAGGCATATTCTAAGATGACAATGGCAGGATTCATTGGGCTCTAGTTGTAAAAGAGTGGTTCAGGGAGCATGACACATCATTTTCACACCTGGATTGACCACCACAGAGTCCAGACCTTAACCCCACTGAGGATCTTTGGGATGTGGTTGAGGAGGCTCTGTGCAGTGGTCAGACTCTCCCAATATCAAAACAAGATCTTAGTGAAAAATGTATAAATCTTGTTGCAGAAGCTTATCGAAACAATTGCTATAAATGCTATAATCAAATCTAAAGGAAGTCCAATGAAATATTAGTGTGACTTTTTCTTCATGGTGACTTTTTTTGGCCAGGCAGCATATAGACATGCTTTTCAATGTTATGTTATTAACTAATGTCAGTACTTTTTTCAACATTGTCTCCCACAATTATGAGGTTGTTTTTTGTTGTGATTGATTTTAGTAACATCTCTGAACCTGGACACACACCACCATATAAAACTGTGTTGAACATCGTTTATCCAGATTAAAGCAATTTCATTATTTTATAGATTGAAGAAGTGATAAAGTAAAAACTAATTACAAGGAAAACGGGTAAATGTTTGTATTTTCCACTTAAAGAAAAAGCAGTTTTAAAGTATCCCCATTATATTCCCTGTCCAGTGTAATCTTTCCTTGTAGTAAAGAACTCACACTACCTGGTTATTAACCTTACCAATGCCTTACGTGGTAATACTTTTGACAGGGTAAGTTAATCAGTAGTTATACCCACAGTAAGAATCTCACAGTCGAACGTTACTCAGGGAGACCGCAGCCCACTGAGGCCAGTCCAGTTGGATCTGATTTCAAAGCCACCAGAGCGTGGTCCATGATGCCACTGAATTCCACTCAAGCTGTGAGGAGTTTATGATGCCTCAGGTACAGATACTTCAAGGCTTACTTGTTCAGAAGATAAAGGTCTGCAGTCTACTTGTTACAGAGCTTTAATTCCATTATCTTTACTGTAAATTTAAATCAGTCGCTTTGCATTTTCATTTTACTGCCTCTTTCCAACCCTTAACCCCTAAAATAACTATTTGCTTTTTGCATGTTATACATACATAACAGTACAGCACAATTTTAAGCAAAGTGTATTTTCACACATGTATGTGCATGTGTGTGGCACAGTCAGTGTTTTAAATGTCACCATAGCTCAATATCAATAGACTGGTAAGCTATCGATTGGCAGTAATTTATGGTTTGATGTGAGAAGATGAGGCGCCTCAGACAAGCTGTCCACTTCCCTTTTAAGAGCTCTATTAGAACTCACACTAAAGATGGTCGGCATGTATGTCACCGAGAGCTAATTTACTCCCACCACAGACCATTTAGACAATTACTGAAACACACACACTCACACAGAAACACTACGATGGAATGACACTTAATGCACACACATCTTTCCTATCGCTACACCGCTCCATCACTTGCTATGTTTCTCCCTCCATACACATGTATCTCCTCCTCCTCTCCCCATATCAGCCGGCCGCTGCTTGATTTATTTATGACACACGTTGAAACTGCGGCTCCAATACCTTCCAGTATGTTTCAAAGGGACATTTAATTTAACATCTAAAGTGAAAAAAGGAAATTAAATTGATCCCGTTAAATGAAAATGGGACTTTTGTCCAGTCTGAACACTGAGTATAGATGAGAGAAATAAGATGATAATCAAGAGATAATAACAGCAAGAAACTACATCTTTTTATTCATGATAGTAACAGGATATCAGGTTTTTGAGAATTTTAACCGTGGTACCAAGCTGAGGTGTGTCCATGTGTTCACAGTTTAGTCACATTTAATAAACAAAGTCACCTCGTTAAAACAAAATATGAAAATCAGATTAAAATATTAGTTCTTATTTTATAGTTGATACTCTGTTTGTTTTTCCTTTCCTTTCTCAGCACCAACAGGCCTGACTTCACCTCAGTTACACCCAGTAAATGAAACCACCATTCAGATACACTGGGACGCCCCAGAACAACTTAATGGACCAGCTCCTCTGTACCAGGTAAGAGAAGTGGCTACATACAGTTTATGACAGCTGGATTTTTGTATTCCTTGTTTGTGTGTTTTGGTGGTACACAGGTATACATGCTGGCTGTAGGGATGGTGATGTCCACTGCAGTTCACTGGCTGCTATTACAAAATATCTCAACCTCTATTGGACGTACTGACACATATTTTGTGCAGTAATTATGGTTGAAAGAATATAACAAGAGACTTTGGTGATAATCTGACTTTTGGTCAAACTTCAGGAGGTTGACAGCTGTGGTTCTGAGTGTATTGTTTCAACATCTGAGGGATAGATATACTGTGTATAAAATATGCATTCAAGGCCTCATAGGATTATCTGTATGCCCGCTTTGGGGATCCCATCCTCAGGTCTGAATTACAATTGTTCTAATTTCCTGTTTATGATTGAATATCTTACCGTATTTAATAATAATAATATTGGTTTGGATTTATATGGCGCTTTTCTCTGGAAGTCGAGACTCAAAGTGCTCGCACAGAGACCATTATTCATTCACACCCATTCATACCAGTGGTGGTAAGCTAAGCTAGCCACAGCTGCCCTCGGGCAGACTGACGGAGGCGTGGCTGCTAAGTTGCGCCTACGGTCCCTCCGACCGCCACAAACCCATTAATCCAACATTCATGCAGGGCAAGGTGGTCGGACTGTTGAGCGGACCTGTCTATAAACTGCTATTGAATTTATTTGAACAGTTTCATGTGGTCCACTCTGACCGGGTCTGATGTGACGAGGCTGAATGTATCGGCGGGACGGGGCTTGCTAGCTTGTAAAAAGCCAATGAGCTTCATGCCGCCGATACATGAGCCACACCGGTGTTTAAGTTCAAAGCATCGAAAAAAGTAGCGGCTTATAGTCCGGAAAATACGGTAATTAGTATAAAACACAGTGGTCACTACAGTGGACAGCTCTTTAAAAGCTACTTTCTGCTTAATGCAGGTTTCTGTGGTGGAACTACACATCAGTCGTGAGAATGGTCTCTGCCCTCTCCATTGAGATCTATTCAATGATTAGTTGTTGTAATTACTAGTAAACTTCCTCTGAATCAGAGAAGGCTCACAGGAAGTCACACTTGTCGACCACTGCTGAAATATCCTGTCACTCTTTCTATACCAGAAGAACCCCAGAGGTAATACAAAAATAAAATAAAATATAACAATATAAAAACACACAAAAAAATCTTGACTTAGCCTTTCATTGTTCATGCATAAAAAGGTTAAAATGGTAAAAATGCTATCATGCTATGATGCTTATATCGTGTTTGCACTGCCATTTAGCTGAGAGCACAGCCTCTTTGTGCTGCTATTATGGCTGCAGACTCTACAGACACACACCACCATATAAAACTGTGTTGAACAGAACAGAATAAATACAGACTTACCTGGTGTTAAAAGGCTCAGTCAGCGTGTGTGCACTTCTGTAGCTGGGGTTTGAATGTAACAGATGCTCATCCATATGAAAAGGTCCTGCTCTCCAGATTTAACCACAATTCATTTCTAGTTTTAATTAACAATTTCAGTTGCAAATTTGAAAACTTTACAGCACACATCTGTGTACCATTGCTGTAATAGGTGGAAGTATCTATTGTAGCCCCCATCAAACCTGAGGTGGTCTTCCTCCACACCAAAGACATGGAGGACATATCAGAGGATGACGACTGGGTTTTTGTCAACCTGGGAGACCAGCAGACTCTTGGGATCAAACTATTTGTGATATTCATATTATTCTGTATGTTCTGTGTCTTCCAGGTGGAGAGGACAGATGTCTCTCTCTCTGACCCACAGAGTCCAGTTGTCAGAGGAACCAGATTCCCAGGAAATGGTTACTACCGGTTTCCCAGTGATACTCTTCCCAGCAACACCGACTTCACAGGTGAGGAGCTGAGTATGTGCAGATGTTTGTGTGTGTGACAGCACGTCTGTCCACGCCGCTGTGTACTGTACATGTGAGTCTGTAAGCACACAGAGAAGTGTTGTGTTGTTGTGTTGTTGAGTGATTGCACTGCAGCCTCAGTCTTCTGCTGACATTCCTGTAGAATGACTTCCACAGTCATCTTAAAGGACAATTATCTTTCTGTTTACCAGCATCATTAGAGGGTTGAGCTGCACAGCCAAACATGTTCTGCTTCATCTGAGAACATCACCCAGTCTGACGCTCATAATTAATGACTGCTGATACTAATCAGTGGGATTTGAGCAAGCAAAGCTCTTTGATGCCACTTGAGATTACTTCACTGTCCTGCACAAACCTTGTATCGCCAGTTGTGTCTTTTTGTGTGCACATAAGATTTAAAGTTTGGTGTTAAAGAAAACCTTAATAATGTGTCAAAATGGGCTTTACATCTGTGGACAAACAAGGTTTTCTAAAGCTGGCGACAAAGTCTTGACTTTGTCCAGATAAATATTTCCATCTGTAATCCTTCTGAGATAACAATCAGCTGTAATTGAGCCAACAAAGCTCTCAGTGATGGTCACATAATCTTGCTCTGTCTAAAATATCCAAATATATTTACCAGCCAATAATATAAACTGACCAAAGTATTAGAATAAAAGCTTTGTTTTGTTGTTTTTCTTTTGGATTTAATGACTCTCTTTGGGGAAAAAACAATGTTTTCCATACTTCTTCTTCTTCTTCTTCTTCCATACCTCTATAAGTTTTTTTCCTTGTGAGTCAGTGTTTCTTGCATTTGTTTATCTTCTACATTTGTCAACAAAAATGTACAAAATATTGCACTATAGTTGCTTCCTAACATATTTGTCTTATAATGAGATGATCACCATTCCCTGTAGAGCAGTGGTCTCCAACCTTTGTTGCACCACGGACCAGTTTGATGTCAGCATTATTTTCACGGACTTCTGCCTTCAAGGTGTGGCAGATAAATACAGCAAAAATAAAACAACACGACCGGAATAAAACAAACAAACAAATGTTTCCGCTTTGCGAAGAAGCTCTTAAAAGATGTTTGGTTTCTTTTACTCATTTTCACTAGTTTGTAGACTTATTTGTTTGGTTAAAGTATCCGATCACATGACCAAGACAAGCGTACTGACGCGTCAAGACACCCAGACTAAAGTTAAGTCGGAGAAAATCTTGTCGTTTTTCAAAATAAAACGTCTTTCAGACTATAATGATCAATACAATGGAATTTATATAAGTCATTTATTCTTTTTGTGCGGCCCGGTAACAAATGTCTCACAGACTGGTACCGGGCCCCGGCCCGGTGGTTGGGGCCCACTGCTATAGAGCACACATTTGTATTTACACAAACAGAATTATTTCTTTGAATTATTCACGTTTAACACTTGGGTTTTATACATTACTGTGTTGAATTCTTCTCTATTCCCCAAACCTTTCTCTTGATCTTATTTGTTCATTATTCCTGGTTCTTGTTCAGTCCCCTCTGAAAGTTCTGTTTTTGCTTCCCAAATCATCTAATGATGATTTCTGAGCTCGTCTTCGCTCCTCCAGCACAAAGGTAAATAGATGCGTCTGAACACTGAGAGCAAACAGATGATGATTTTTGCTATTGAGGGGTGCTGCTCATCTCCTCCACTCTCCTCCTTCATAAAGGGTAATGGATCAGACAATCACTTTTAGACCGGATCTATTCTGGACCATCAATGTGTCGGCAGTCCTCAAACCATCGCCCTTTTACAACCATCAATACTAATAGCATCATCTACAGACAATTATTCCCATCGAAGCGCACGGAACAGCGAACAAATCAAAGCCAAATTGGATTATGAATGTAATGCAGTGTAATGCCCCCTCGAGAGTCAATTGATCACAGAGGAGAGACTCGTCAATCGTTGATATCTTGTGGAAACCTTGTAACTCCGGCAATGACAACTGTAAAATTTTTATATGTACTGAATCTTTGCATGTTTTTTTATCTTTTGGTCAGTCTGACATTACAAGAGCTCGCGGCATTTGATTCAAAAACATCCAAAATGTTGATAAAGCTCAGAAATTAAGACATTTTCAGTCTTGAGAAAACTTTTTTTCCAATAGCAGCATTGATGCCTCAAAGGATCTTGATGAGCTTTTCTATAGAAAAACAGCAAATCATCATTTTTCTCAGTCAACATTATACACCGAGGGAGGAATATTAATAATTGGTGATTTCCATTATGGTTCCTACTGCAGCCTTTCTCATTTCCTAAACATGCCAATTAAGGGGACATCATTGAGCAGGGTCAATATTCTGTATTTTAAATCTTAGTTGAGGTCAACATTGTTTACCATCTTAAATCACATGATATTTGCCCTTTAACCTGTTATTTTATAACCACTTTAGTAAAATTATTTTTTGCCCAAATAGGTTGTTTTCCATGTGCAATTACTGTAATAGGAGTGCATGTTTCCATAAAGGAAGTCTGTTCACTTGTGTTTAAAGAGGCTTCTTCAGGCATAATAAGGGCGCCTGAGGTCAATATTTACACACACACTGAATCTTACTTTAGATAAAACAGGATTAAAACCATCTGCACTCATGCTGTGATATGAATAACCTGTAAGTGCTTGTTTCCATAAAGTTAGTTCATTCATCTTATCTAAATGTTTCGGTGGTTGAATTAAAGACCCTGCATCTGAGTGGAGACTGACATATGTTAGTTTTTGTAAAATAATGTATTTAAATGTAAATTGGAGGAAACAGATGATGTCGTCCTCTCTCTTTCCGTTTGTAATTCTTCACTATTTGAAATGAGCTGATTGGAATAAGGTCTGATCTCCTGCTCATAGTCCTGCTAATCCAGATGTATTTCTTCAACCTGCAATAAATGAAGAGAGATGAAACATCACACAAATATTTGAGAAAAAAAAATGAATGCAGGGACAAATAGACTTGGATAATTTCCAGACGTGTCTAATACAGTACATTGCGGCAGTACCACTGCAGCAACTGAGCAGGAAAGAGGGAAATGTTAAATGATACAAATTATTTTTCCTTAATTAATATGATTGATTGCCAGGCATTGACGTTGAGAGGAGAGGGGGAGAAATGTGTGAAGGGAAAGTTTGCACAGACATCATTAGTTTTTCCCCATTTAAAGATTAATCAGAAGAGGCTGGGCTCTTTAATTCTGTCATTTGTATATTTAATGGGCTGCTGCAGAATCTATGGGTGTAATTAGCTAGCTGCCGCGCTCTCATTAATACGCCAGGCTCTGATTAATGCCAGCAGAGAGCTAACATGACTGGAGTTATTCAGGTTATGTTGTGTAGATGATTACACACAACCTCCACTGTTTACTGAGACAGAGAGAGGAGAAACAATGCACATGAAACAATACTACCTAATAAATAAGACTCTACCTAAAAATGTAAATGACTTCATATTTTTACCTTTTAATGATACGTATGGAAATGAACAAGAATCAATTTGTTATGTTATGTACAATATGAAGAATAAGATTTTTTTAGTCCAGTCATTAATGATATTTATGTTGTAAAGAATTTGATTTAAATATATATATTTTAATTCTTTCACGTCACATCTCTGGAGTTGATAGTGCAGCAGGTTCTAGGTAATAAAATAAAGTAGGACACCTGCACTAAAACACATCTCTGTTTATGGACAAATGTGTCTGAAAGTTCCTCTGATCTACTCTGCTGGTTCTGTCCTGAGCAGAGGGTGAAGTTACACTTTAAGACACATTTTACAACCTCAGCAGCACTTCATCTCTGTGCACTGGCCCTCAAAGAAAAACAAATGGTCAGTGGGTTTGTCATCATTTTTGCGTTGCACAGTGTAAAAAGCCAAATAGTCTTTGTTTTTTTTTTTTCTCAGGTAGAATAAAATGGGATCTTTCATATACTTCTAATGTGTGAACCTACAATCACATGTCCCCCTGGGAGAAATTTCTAAACTACTTTTGCATTACCTGACGTTATTTTTTTCTTCCTTTGGTGCATTCTCTCTGAGCTGTATTATGACTTAGTGTTGTGTTTTATGTACTGTGTAGTAGACGTGATACATAAAAGTGGCGACTAAAGCATAATCTGTGGCTGCAGAGACACAGTCTGTACCTGGCTGTGACACATTATAAAAGGTGTACCACCAAGTATCTATGCTGGCTGAGTGTGTGTGTGTGTGTTATGAGTTGACAGGTTGTGCTAAGCGCTGTTAAATATTGGTTGTGTTGAACAGTTTGGGGTGTTGGTAACACTTCTGTCATATCTGAAGTGAAGTGAGTTTAGATTGTGTATGGTTTGATGATGATGATGACTTCCAGGCTTAATAGAAGCATTAACCCTTTCACCAGCTTTCTCCTGAGATTATCAGCATCCTTCCCGGGAAGAATGAGCGATAGTCAACATTTTAGTCTTAGTAAATCTTACAAAATGTGAACATAAACACAATCCCATGTTTAAATACCCTCTCCGCCATTACGCCCAAGCCTACAAATTGTCATTCCCTTTGTCGGCAGCCGCTTGCATTCTGGGTAAATTTGCATAAATAAATAAACTAGTGCTGTCAAACGATTACAATTTTTAATCAGATTAATCAAAGGGTTGCTGTAGATTAATTTCGATTAATTGTGATTAAATATCATAACTTTTTAATCTATATTAATCGCATTTCATTTTGCATGAGGGTGGTTTGTTGCTAGCTGGGTGATGGTGTTAGCCGAAGTGCTAGCAGTATGTGCTTATGTATGCTTGGTGTTAATGTGGTATTTTAAGCTGAAAGTGCTTTGGTGAAAAGAAAACGTCTTCCTGCAGAGTGTCAGTCACTATTCTGTCTGGATTTTTTTGTATTCAGATTTCCTACAGACAGGACCAACGAGCTGTTCAGCATCTTCAAGGTTTCTTGGTTGGTTCTGCTTCCTGTCACCACAGGATTAACTGTCTGTTTGTGCATGACGGCAACTCCACCTGGACAAACTGCCTGAAATACATTGCCAGACACTTTCAGAGTCATTCTGTGCTGCAGGTGGATTAATTGCGTTAAAATGATTAATCAGATTAATCATGATGTTGGATCAATCTGCATTAATGCATTAATTTTGACAACCCTAAAATAAACACAAGCACATGGACTGGTAAACCAGTTTGTTACGTCTGGGTGTATGGACTGGTGTAGCAGTCCAAGCTGGCGAGAGGGTTAAAGAGTAACCACAATAGAAATACCACAGGCATCTGCACAGCTTGTTGAATTAAACCACAAATGAAATCAGAGCAATAGTTGTATTTACACCCACACGGCCAGGCAGAGCAGCTACAGCTGCACTGTCACACAAATAAAGCAACAAAAGTTGTGTGATTGATTTTGTGAAGGCTGTTAGCAACATTACAAAAAAATACAGAACAGATCTTGATGACTTGAGGTATTACCCAAGAAACAAATGATTACATTTTAGGCAAGATCAGAGGATGGGATCCTGTCCAAAAAAATGTAATCCCCAGAAATCCCCAGTGCTTATAACAGCTGAATGCTGCTACAAGATAGTAATGCAACAGGCAACAGTGTTCAGTCTATAACATCAGTACAACTGGATGGTACTCTGGCAGAAGTTTGTGCTTTTGAGTTGGTAGTACTGGGACTTTAGACTTGGGTTGGGTTGGGAACTGGAGGGTCACTGGTTCAGGTCCCAGGAAACTATGGAGCGTGGTTTGGTGGCTGGAGAGGTGCCAGTCCACCTCCAGGGCACTACTGCCAAGGTGCCCTTGAGCAAGGCACCGACTCCCAAACGCTCCTGGTGCGCCAACAGTGTAACCTCTCCACACATGTTACGGAGCTCCTGATTGTGCATGTGTATGTGTGTGTGTGTGTGTGTGTGTGTGTGTGTGTGTGTGTGTGTGTGTTGTTATCAGCCTGTATATGTTGGAGTGTAAGTTGTACTTTGTTGTGGACAGTGTAACAAGTGTATGCAATGACACATAAGGATTCTTCTTCTTCTTCTTCTTCTTCTTCTTCTTCTTCTTCTTCTTCTTCTTCTTCTTAACAGAGTAACTGTTTGGCACTAAGTATTAGCACATGTCGTTCCTAAATTGAAAATAGTTGTGTAACCTATTGTGTTTGTGCAACTGTACTGCACCGGTGCTGTGTGCATGTTTATTTGTTTGTGTGCTAGTATATGTGTGTGTGTGTGTGTAACATAGTCACCTGTCATGGTGTGTGCTCAGGTTTGTCTGTTGCTGACTCCAAAGTGGTTGTCAGTGTGAAGTAGCACAAGTCCTGTGGGGAAATGTGAAGCAAGTATTGCTGAGCACGAGCAGTGTCACTTAGATGCTGTACATTTGGACGTGCTTGGAAAACACCTTGTCTATCACACAGACTCAGAGATCCACACAAACATACAATACACACATGCAAACATCAACACTTTGTTATGTGTACTTCTTCAAGAATGTAGTCATCACCATATATACAAACTGGTCAGCATGTCACACTGTCGGATTTGGACTGGACGTGTTGAATCAGTGTGACATAAGGAAACTCTGGAAGATGAGGTCCAAGTATATTTGTACTGTAGTATCCCTACATATGACCATATATCAGAATATAATGTATCATCACACAACTGATAATGTCCTTGTCCACTTCACGGACCTGGTTTTTTTTATATAAAAAACAAATATTAACTGCTGTCAGAGCTGATGCATGTGTGTTACAGGCCCATTGCTCTGTCCACTGTGTACAGGACTGATTGTGAGTCTGTATGTGTGGGACAAACATGTACCTAACATTGATGTCATCTGTATTATTTTGAACTACAATTTACACCAGCATTAAAACAGCCAAAGAGAAAGTGGACTGCATGTGAAGAAGAAGAGTTTTGTAGTGAAACAGCTGAAAGAGGATTGAAGATGCAAGAGTAGAAAACATATTCAGAAGAGGAGGTTGGTGGAGAGGAGGAGAATGAAAAGGTCAGGAGGAAGATGAGGAAGGTTAAAAGCAGAGAGAAGAAAGAAAGGAAGGATTGAGAGATCAGGCGAGTGTGATGGAGAGAGAGAAGGTTAAAGGGGTGTAATGTAATGTCAGGTATCTGTCATGACTTCACTCATCTCTGTGGTGACAAGGTCATGAATGTAAATGACACATGCCTACTTGATGCACAGAATGCAATGTAAAGAACATCTTTGTCTTGTGTCAGCCATATGCTGCTAGCACAGGGACTCTGGTCCTGTCCATGTAGAGTAGTTTCCTACTGTTGGTAATCAATGCATTTCTGGATGACTGAAGTGGGTCTAGTTTCCATTTTTACATTAGTCTATTGGGCTTTACTTACAAAGAAAAATGTAACACTTCTTTACATGTAAAGTATGTGAAGTGTGATCATTTGTGTCTTAGACTGAAACTGAAATGACAAAGATCGTGTTGTCTGCAATATCCTGCAAAACAAAAGTACCGTATTTTCTGGACTATTGAGCGCACCTGTCTATAAGTGGCTATTGAATTTATTCCAACAGTTTCATGTGGTCCACTGTGACCGGGTCTGATGTGACGAGGCTAACGAGCTTCGTGCCGCCGATACATGAGCCACACCGGTGTTTAAGCCACAGGGTTCAAAGTGTTGGAAAAAAGTAGCAGCTTATAGTCCAGAAAATACGGTAAGTCCAAGAGAAGAAATGGTAGGAGTGTATTTGTTCCCAGACCCAGTGTACACGGGCACTCCTGACGATGTCGCTGTGTTTCTGCTTATAAACCAACTCTTTGAAGGGAATGTGCAAAATGTACAACTTGTAAAGTAAAGTGAAATAAATGTGTGTTTTTGTCCTCTGTATATATGTGAATGAAGCCATTATATTTTGCTCCACACTGACTAACTGGCATAACAGCAGATCAAGTTACAAATAGACCCAAGTGTGAACGACAGAAGTACTCATAATTAAAAACTGGGAACTCTGAGAAATGTCTAATCTGTATTCATTTTGGGCTCGCAGTGTAACTGTTTGACTTCTCTCCATGTTAAGTGAATTCACACACTAATTATTTTGCTAACACCGGCTTCTGGTGAACCCTGCACTGCCTCCATTCAACTGCTCAGATCTTCCCACACTTCTGTTCTCTGCAGAGACAGACTGAGCTGAGGAAACACACATATACTCATAGACACACACATAAACCTGCATTGTGTGTCGCTACATGGATCTAGTAGTGGATTAAGATCCAATCTCTGATCCTTAGTAACATGACAAGACAGCACGCTGGAGGAATTCTCTGCTCTGTGTGTGTGTGTGTGTGTGTGTGTGTGTTAGAGGTTCTGCTGGTCTAAGAACCCACAATGTTCCCACAATGCTGAAGCTTTAAGTTAAACTAAATACAACAGACAGAAGTATTTAATCAATTACTGCCTTGTTCAAAAATGAAATTCATGATATGTTTTTTGGACTATTTGACTATTTAACCATTTTAGTATTTTCTACCGATTTATTCAGCAAAACTTTCTAAAACTCGACACAAACCCTCAGTTAAGATGAGCAGTGGTGGCTGAAATAAAACAAGAGGTTTGTAGCAGATTTGAGGTGCAAACCAAAGTGTTTTTCCACCAACAACCAAAAACATGACGAACAAACAACAGTATCAACTCAAGGTGGGCGATACCGGGAATTTTGGTATCGATCCAATACCAAATAAATAAAGGGCTAGTATTACCGATACTGATATTGATACCTACTAACTACACAAAAGGGTGTATATATTCAGCCATATTCATATTTCAGCTTTGAGATTTGTATCTTTATATAAGTACATATGTTTGAGTAAAACAATAAAGATTTTTTTAACTGGCTGAATATGTGATAATAGCTTAATCAGTTTGCCTCTCTTATCACCAGTTACACTGTTGAAAACATGACTTAATGCTGGAGATGACCTGGATAGACAGACTCGCATGAACTCTGTGAGAAAATAATTTGCTGGATGTTCAGAATAGAAAGTAAAGTATCGATCTCATCACGTTAGTATCGATGCGATACTGATACCCATATTGGTATCAATACTATCGATATTTGGATTGATATGACCAGCCCTAACATCAACCACCATGAGGTCCTAGCAGCAGCAATCCTTAGTGTTAACTGGCTGCTCATTAAAGACTGTCAGTGACTAACACTAACAAGCTCTACAAACAAAAAATACACATAGATTTATTTACATTTTCACATTTTGTTATAAATTGAAGACATTATTTAAAACTAATTCATGCACCACCATTCAAAACAGTCAATTTTGCATTTGAGTAGTTGCTTTGAATCAAATCCTTGACGTCTGCTGGAACCTTCAAATTGATCTCAGGTTGACTCTTTGACTCAAACACCTGAGCAATGAGACTCAGTAGCAGAGGTAATCTCCCTGTGGAGATGATGCACTGACTCAACTCAACACAAACCTTCATGTAAACATCAGTTAGTGGAAGTTACACATTAAAAACCACGTGTGCTTCATTCACAGGACAGGCCTTCAATCATTGCCAGCTGACTGAAAATACAACCAACAAAATAAAATGCAGCGCTTGTCTGTGTGACTGCTTACCTTAGTCATGTGAATGAAGAGGAGGACCTTCATCACACCCTCCCACAGATCAATGCTGTATCATAAAAGTGCAGAAAAGTGTTCAATCTACTTTGGGCTCTGTTTCTGTCAAAAGTTTCATTTATTCATCCATGTTTTTCTTACAGAGACCCAGTTCAGTCTTTTAACTACTTTATCTGTCCTGTAATGGACTAAAGGACGGTTCTAGTTTTAACAGATGAAAGCAACAGATGACAAGTGAAAGCTGATAAAAGTGTGGAAGCAGGTGTGTCTGCTAAGGCGAGTCTTCTGACGTTCATGTTTTCCCCAAAGTATCTCAGTGGTGAGATTATCCTAGATGGATGGCTTACAGTGGAAATGAAGTCAGCTTAGAGCTGTGGTGCTGTTGGGAAACAGTGATCTGGATAGAAATGTAAGAAGTACATTTACACAGTCCTTCTCTGTCTTTTTCACTTGTAAAAACAGGCCAGGCTTAGAAGTGTGGAGGTGCACTCGGCCTTATGGAAAAGCCCAGACTGTGGTTCAGATTACTCCTGCACAGTTGATGTGTGAGTGGCATTTAAAAGGTTTGCCGTGCATATTATGTGGGTTTGAACAAAGTCAGAAATAAATTCAAACAATTCTATAAAATAAGTTTAGGTTAGATGTTAGTAGCTGCTTGTTGTCTAAAGGGTCAGTTTTACTCCTGCAACATGACAGCTTCACACCTCAGTGGGTCAAGCAGGGTTTGAAGTTTTAGATCCTAAAGGGGAGATACTGCAGGATTGTTCTGACAATAAATGATTTATTTCAATACAATAAAACCACATTTATTGTAAGTATTGTTCAAATGTGTGTCATCTTCATCCTCTCTCTTCCTCCCTCCCAGGTGTTGAGTTGAGTTTTAGGACTCGCTCCCCCGATGGTCTGCTGCTCTGCACCTTTTCTCCAGGAAGTCAGGAAGAGTTTCTGGCTATTCAGATGAAAGATGGCCGACCGTACTTTCTGTTTGATCCACAGGTATGTAAAGATTTTTAAGAACAAAATAATCTAAACTGGATATAGGGAGTAATACACATCGATTGGACACCTCTTTACACACACCTTGCTGTTTTTGCCTTGATTGCTGGTGCTGAAATTATTCCTCAGAGATTTTCATGTAATAGCTTCACACATCTCTTGTTTCACTACATCTCAAAGGTGCTCTGAGATCTGGTCCCTGAGGAGGTCTCTCTAGTCCGGTGGACTTTTTATAAAAACCAGTCAGAGATGTGAACTTTGTGTCATTATCCTGCTGAAAGTAACAATGAGAAGGTGTCATGAAGGGACCGTCAGCAGCAACACTCAGGTAGATTGTAGCATTTAAATGATGCTCAGTTAGCACCGATGGGACCAAAGTGTTCCTGGAAAGACCTCCAGCAGCCTGACGTGTTGATACAAGGCAGGATCCACATGTTGTTGTTTATGCAAAATTCTGACTCTGATGCTGAATGTCACAGCAGAGATTAAGACTTATCAGACCAGCCCTGAATCTGGTGACCCTGTGCCCATGGCAGTATCAAGGATTAACGACTTCAGTGTTTACTGGTTCCTGCCAGTCTGGTCATCAGCAAGGCCTCTGGACATGGTTGTGGTGAAAAGATCAGAAGTTGGTTTGAGGGCATACTCAAACCAAACCACATTCAAAGTCACTTAAATCACCATCCCTCTGCAGTCTAAAACTTGGTTAGAGCATTATCAAGTCCATTCCTTCATTTCTATGTAATATTTGCTTTAACCCTTTAACCCCCGAGCCTCTATATTTCCACCTGGACTTATTATGATTTCATATTCAACGTTACCATTCAAAATCTATCATTCATGTGCAATTGCAGGGTTTTTTTTTTCACTAAAACTAAAAAAAATCTAAATCTGAAATCTGAAATCAAAACCTGTTTTTGTGTTTTTCTGCTATTCTTACTTCATCGTCACTGTTATCACACTCTTACAACATGTAGTAAATCAGCCGGTTTCTGAGGGAGACACGAGTGAAATTACCGTCATGACACCATATTCACTGTAAAGTGCAACAGCTCAGCTCCTATTGATAATTACGGTAATCCAAAGATGCATGTGCAGACCTGTCGCCGACAACACACTCAGATTTAAAGGGTTAAAGAGCAGTTGAAGAGGTAATAAAGTAGCAGGTCAGTGCAGATCTGTTGCATTGCTTAGTAATGCTACCTTAAGAAAAGACAGCTTGATGTGCTTGGTGTGAGCATCTCCATCTTCTTCAACCCTCTGCAGCAAAGTTATAGTTTCCTGACTGGACCATACTTCACAGAACATGTGTATTTAGTTTGTAGTGTACTCCTGTGCATCATGGTCATTTAATCCATTTTGATTGAACATTTCATGAGTCTTTTTCCTCCACATTTTCTCTTGTCTCTTCCTTTATAATTTCATTCTGGCCACTTTACTGAGTTGCTCACCTTTACCTGGGTTTTTCTCCTTTTTTCTCCTAATCCACCTCCATCACTGTCTTTCACTCCTCTCTTTCTTGCTTTCTCTTCCCGTCTCTCCCATTTTCTCTCACTTGCTCTCATCTAATAAATGTGATCTGTAGCCCCTCATTGGTTTCTGTCAGGGAGACAGGGAGAGGGGAAAAACTTTGAAAGTGTGTCAACGTTTGAATTGGACTGCAATTAACTCATTCCCTGCAGTCACCACGCGTGAATACCAATTGCAAGCTAATTAAGCTTTGCACCCATGCACGCACACGCACGCACACACACACACACACACACACACACACACACACACACACAGAGCCCTGCTTCCCTTATCCATCCATACAGACACATGTAGTGGGGTTAAAGAGTCAACGACTTCGATGATGAAAGTGTCGATGGGAGATGATTACACATACTTCCATGAGGCCACCAACTAATTACACACTTAAACAAACACACACGTACACATTTTCGTTCCTCATCAGTATCACTATGCAATACTTTGTTATCAAGAAGTCCTTATCACAGTGTAACTATGGGATGTATCTGCGTGTAGAGGAGTGTATGTTGACGTTAATGTGTGTGTGTCTGTGTTTATGTGCACTGCCAGATGTGTGATGGTGTGTATGTGTGTCTTCTCCAACTGGGTTGATTCCTTTGTTTAGGCTAGTTTGGGGTAATTAACAGTGGGAGTGGTGTCACGGCTTATTAGTGTTCCCCTAGATACATATAGCTGGGCCCATTACTTCCCCCTATTAGCCTGTTGAGCTAGCCTAATGGGATTACCAGTGCAGGGGGGGTAATTTAGCATGACACAGGAAAGTGATATGCTCATAAATATGTGCACATGTGAGCTGCCACACACTTGCATATACTGAAGCACAAGAACTCTCAAAAAAGCTGCTTTACACATGTAGAAGATAACGCACTGGAGTTACATCACAGGTAAACCATACAGACACACACACACACACACAGGTTTATAGATACAGTATAAACACTTGATTGGTCGGTGCAGGGTAGCACTTCATGTTACATGTTACAGTACTCATCACAGACTTTATCTCCTCTAACTTACCGTATTTTCCGGACTATAAGCCGCTACTTTTTCCCCACGCTTTGAACCCTGCAGCTTAAACACCGCTGTTTCTCATGTATCGGCGGCACAAAGCTCGTTAGCTTTTTACAAGCTAGCAAGCTCCGTGCCACTGATACATTTAGCCTCGTCACATCAGACCCGGTCAGAGTGGACCACATGAAACTGTTTGAATAAATTCAATAGCGGCTTATAGACAGGTGCGCTCAATAGTCCAGAAAATATGTTAATCGTAAATAACGTTTCTCCTGCCACCTATAAAAAACCAGACCAGACTAAGCTTCCCCAAAATGGTCATAAAAAATGCTTAAACCTTTTGCATTGTCATAGTCAACGTCATTGCATCCTTGGTTTGCTAACATACATAACAGACATAGACTGTATATAGAGTGGACAAAGCTACCGTGACGTCACCTGTTGTTTTGTGGACTCACAACCCAAGAGGTCGACATTTGACCATCACCATGTTGGTGTTAGGAGACAGAAATGACCATATTTGGATATGAAGGGAGGAGTGAGGAAGTGGGTCCAACCCTTAAACCAAAGGACACTGTCCAGTGTGTATGAGACTCGAGCTCAGAGCTGGTCTAATTGGAGACCACACCTGCCAATCAAACTAACCACGCCCCCAAATATTCCTCTTTTTGAAGCCTAATATCTACCTAATGATTTTTTTTTTCTCAGGTTGACCTCCAGACTATTAATAAGGCGAGTTGACTTTAGCTGACACAACAATGACTTGTGGAAAAAGTGTTTCATGATTGACATGAAGATTTTTTAATTGAACTCAGTGAGTTTTTGGAGCCATCATCAAGTGGACATTGTGAGGATTACACGTTTTGCCATTTCTGCATTGGCCTCATTTACAGTCAGTGATAGCAGTACACCTTCTACCCTTACTGCTGGTATCTGGTAGAAGTTGAGGATACAAGAGTATATCAAGACAAGTGTCTGTTTAGATCAGGTGACTCTGAAGCAGTGAAAGTGGCCTGTCTCCAGATCCTGCTCTATTCTCAGCTCTGTCTTTATTTACCATCTGAGGTGACCAAGTTGTTAGCTTTTCTTCTTCTGTCTCATCATGTTTGAATGGTAGTTTTAGTGTTTCTAGGTCCAAACCAATATAAAACCATTTTAAACTGACCTACAGTGATGGAAGCCTGGACCAAGATTGTGATGTGTGGTAGTGAAACACTGTTACAAGAATAGCTGACAGGAGGGGGAGACATCCTCAGTATAGACAGTGAGTGAGGTGGGGATAGAGATCTGAATGTCATCTGTTGTCAGAGTGACAAACCACTTCATCCTGTGTCTGTTTCTTCTCTGTGTTTATAAGTGAATACACAATACACACTGTGTCTTACAGGACACACGCACACTTTGTGTTCATATAGCAGTGTTTCCTTTAAACTTTGCACAATTGGGCCGAGCTCCCATAAACAACAACTTTATTCAATCTGAAGATCTGACCTGAACTGAAAATAAAATCACCACGTTTTATTTTGTCCCCTGTTGTGATGTAACTCAGGAGAAAGCCTTTGGATAAGTGCTTTTCACCTGGTGTTTGTGTGTGTTTGTGTTCACCTGCTTCTGTTGCCACATACTGTGTAATGGAAGTGGGACATTCAACTGTGGACACACACCTCAGTCGAGTGCTGCACCACTCTAGAGGTGACACCACCTCATCAGTGGGTCCTTGCTGAAGTGAGGTGTGAGTTTTATCCTGCAATTTACTCTGAATACACAAAATGTCTCAATGCTGCTCGACAAAAAAAAGAAAAGTAGCTGTTGATGTTTTAGTAAAACCACCATTAATTTTCAGCCTTTTAGACAAACCCACTCTGACAATTATTTTCTAAATGTTCGCTCGATGACACCCTAGTAACACTTCCTGGGAGAGCTGAGCATCAGTTGCATCCGCTGCCAGTTTTCTCACAGCAAGCGATTCAACGTATGTGTAAAAAAGAGAGGGACAAAAAAAAAGTAAATAGACTCCTCCCCCATTGTCTTGTTAAGTAGAGCTGTCTAGCAATGGTAGTAAAGATGTCAGAGGCTGATATACTCTGGCATTCATACATTTATTGATCTCATCATTAAATCTTCATCACCGCATGTGTGTCTGTGTATGTGTGTGTGCATGATCCCAATACTCTGGTTTTACTACATCCCTCTTTGCCTACTTGCTAAAAGCTGATCACAACAATGATGTCATACTTAATAGGTAGCAAAAAGCCCTGTAACAATACTTTGATGATTATATGTGCTTGTTCCTGTCCTTTTGGGGGCGGTGTGTGTGTGTGTGTGTGTGTGTGTCACCAGTGGTTACTATCTATCCTTGTCTGTAGAGGCATTAAGAAGTGACAATTTTAGATACTTTCAAATTAAGCATGTTTCACTACATGGTGATTTAAAAATGAAAAGCCAAAGATCATAGATTTACTTTAATGTTTGCTGTAAGACCTTTGGTCATAGTTAGGAAAGAAGTAAAAGTCAATGGATGTGTTCACACCATTAGTGTATGTTCTCGTCTGTGTTGTGGGTTCATCTTCTTGTGTTTACGTGCGTAGGGCTCAGCGGTGGCTGTGAGCACACAGGGTGATGGAGGGCGCCGCTACAATGATGGACAATGGCACAGCATCACAGCAACAAGGCGAGGGGCCGTGGGAACAATCGTTGTGAACGATCAATACAGAGGTAACTCTGCTCATATTCATACTGACCACTGTGTGTATCTGCTGTGTGTGTGGGTGTGTAAATGTGAGTAAGTTATGCTCATCTACACCTGCAAGGATGCACACATGTGCTTGGATGTGAAAAGTGTGAGTCTGACAACAATGTGCATGTGTGTGTGTGTTTCTGTGCAGGTAAAGCCCCCAGCTTCACATGGAGGTATTAGGCAGGTTAATCCCAGCCACTGTGTGTCTGATGAGAACAATACTGCTTCACACACACAAGAAGACACTTTATTTATTCACTTACTTTAAATATGTTCATTTACAACACAATGAGTACAACCCTCCTCTCATTTGGTCTCACTCTCTGATCTTTTTTGCCTCTTCTCTCTTATTTTGTCTTTTGATTCATTCTGATGTATCTCACCCGTCTTTGCAAAATTCTCTAATTTAATATTTCTATATATTTTCCATCTTTTGCCCACTTTAACCCACCACTTTCATGTGTATCACCACCATCCCTCCTCCACCGTCACCAGGAAGTGCGTCAGCCTCCAGCGGCAGCACCATTATTGGTGACAACATGGGGGTTTTCATTGGAGGACTGCCTGAAGGTTTTACTCTCCTAAGAAGAGATTCAGGTGAGTCTCCACCCAGTTTAAATTTAAATTGATTTGATTATATTATAGGATTATAAAGACATTTTCTGTGCACTTCAAGTATAATTTGGGAAGGAGTATAAACCTTTTGTCTCCTGATGAGGTCCAGCGTCATTACTTCTAGACTAATTTTCCTGCCTTCATAAAATTTGTCATTATTCTCATATTAAGGTACTGACACTGTAACTCTGTCACTCTTGTGATGAGCACTGAATGGTCACTGACAAGAATTCAACATTTTAAGATTGGATGCACGGGCTGTAACATTTCAGGCTGACAGTTCTGGTTTTTATTCTTGTCTGTCTCACCAGGAGATGCCCGACTGGTGCAACAGGGCTTTTCTGGTTGCCTCAGAGACGTGAGTTTTAAGATGACTGACAGTGCGTCAGGGGAGTGGCAGTTTCTGGACTGGACAAAAGCCACAGAGAAAGTGGAGGTGTACGAGAGCTGGGAGGGATGTCCCCTTCAAACTATGGACGGAGCCCATTTTCTGGGTCATGGTAGGATCCTGTTGATAGTTTCCTCATTATGTTTTTGTTTCATCAGGACCGCATGCAACCTTACTACATGCTACATCGTAAAACTGTCACTGTGTACATTATACTGTTATACAGAAACATCATCATAATAAGACAGAATGTTAGAACTGATAAGTGTCAAGCTGTGTTCAGGTGCAACTTTAATTATTTTGAGTCCTCCTTATACACTAACAACAGTGTATATCTTAACAAGATGCTTGCTGCTGATGTTGGTGGGAACGAGATTGTTTCATATTGATAAATATGGTGATAAGTTGATTGGCCTCTGTGTGAAAGATCAGTTTCATTAGTCTACATTTCCTCTGGTTGTGCTGGTAAAATACACGTTGCAGCCAAATGTTTCCTCGTTGTTTCAGGTTACTTGCAGCTGGATGCAGGTGTTTTCAGTGGAGGGCGGGACTTTGACATTTCTATGGATTTCAGAACAGACCAGTTAAATGCACTTCTGCTCTTTACATACAACACACACACTGAAGACTATATGTTGGTAAGAGCAGAGACACATTTCAAATTATTGTTTAAATACTGAAAATACTTGGATGAAACTTGTAAGTACGTGAGTGAGTATGTTGTTCACTGGTGTGTTTTTTGTTTTTCATTCAGGTGGAGCTGGAAGCCGGCCTCTTGTCCTTCATGCTTGCTTCTGAAGGACATGTGACTGAACTCAGCATGTGGGTGGGACTTAGCTACTGCGATGGAGACTGGAAACAGTTGTCATTGGCAAAACGCGGCTCCCTCATCTCTGCTGTGGTCGACGACTGGGAAGAGGAAACAAGAGGAGTGGGAGGTGCGGCGAGGCTGAGAGTCGATTCATCGCTATACTTGGGGGGCGTGCCAGTGGAGCTCGTACATCCTGTTCTGGACGTCCGAAGTCACAAACACGGTGAGACGTGCTGTATGTATGCACACAAACAAAAGGCAGGTGGGGAGCTAAACCTGTCTCACATACAGTGTCCTGCAGCCTGTCAAACATGGCATTGACTTGTATAAAGCCATCTTGTTTTTAGCTTTCTTCTGCAGAGGTGTACAAGGAAGACCAACAATGTTTTAAGGTGATTCTCCAACTACAGTCAAATTTGGTCTTGATATTTTTCAGAAAATCCAACATATTTTTTTTAGAAATATTTTGATTTGTTCTACTTCATCACAATGTGTAGAAAAATTAACTGATAGTGGTTGTAATGAAATGACATAAATATATATTTGAATAAATAAAGTGATGGAAATGTCTGTTGTGGAAATGACAATGTTTAGCATTTCTTTTAAAATCTCATGACATGTTAGCATGCTAATCTCTGTTTTAGAGTGAGCATAAAATTTACTCAAAATACACAATATAAAATGGTATTTTTCTTATTATTTGTACATACAAACGAAATATGAGGTGTTTGGAAATGACGACCAATAAACCGACTCTTGGTTTTGCAAAACTTTACCTTGATTTGTTTCTTGTTCCCTCCCATGGAGCTAACGCTGCTGTCCTGCTATCAGCTCCTGTCACATGACAACTGATATGGTTGCAAGTCGACAAAGGTTAAAAAAAAAAGTTACAAGTTACATTTTGTGGTGAGTGGTGAAATGACCTGTCCTTCAAGACAGGTGCTCTTTTTATGAAAAATGAATAAAATACTAACATATCTTTCAAGCACATGATATTTTTCAGTAAAATAAAGGATTTCTGTGCCATTTGTCAATAAAGTTACTGTTGAATCAAATTTAATTTCAGTCTTATGAGGGACTGAGAGTCCAAAACCTGGCCAAGGGACAAAGGACATATAGCAAGAACACTCAATATAAAACCTATATTTTACATATATTTTATATCTTAAAAATAGTAATTTATCCATCGTAAATTTGTTGTAAGTTCATCTTTGTGTCCACTAAATGCAGCGTGAATAAAAAAATGACAAACGTGTTTTTGTTTTTCTTATTTCTGCCTGAGACACAAATTCTTTGATAGTTGGAGAATCATCCTTTAACGCTGTGTCTGCCTCAACTTGCATCTTGCCTGTTTCTCTGTCTAACAAGACAATGATGAATCATCATACCACAGTAATCAAAGTAGCTGTACTGGTATTTAGATTCAACTCAAATTAAGGAGTCAGTTCTATTCATTTGAAGTAGACTCATGACATAATTATCTGTGGCAGGAAAGTGAATGAGTTTGATGTGTGAGAATAAAAGTGTAAATAAGAAGTAGTTATTGTTGATTTAAATGTACTCACTCAGTTTCTCCTGCCCTCGTTTTTCTGTGGTCTCCTCCTCTCTCCTCAACCCCTTCCCAGGTCTAGGAGGTTGCATTAGGGGTCTCACCATACGAAGTGATGAAAGAAGCCCTCCTGTCAGTCACAGTGTTAATCTGTCTGTTGCCTCACGTCGATCTGTTCGAGTCTACTTAGATGGCTGTCCTACCAGTGAAAGCCGCTACAACTGCAGAGGAAACGATTCAGTGTTGGTGTACAGTGGGAGCAAGACACAAGCTGCAGATTACAGTCTGCAGCCTTTCACTGGTAACAATGCACAGAGCACAGACACAACTGAAAAATAAGTGTTGAACACTGTCAACATTCATGTTATTTTTTTTTTTTAGAAATAAATAACATTTTATCTTAAAGATCCAACAAGTGTATAATTTTTTACAGGATGAAATTACACATATTACATCACATTAATGCTAAGAACGTGATATTTTTTTAAGGTGCAATTTTCCAATGCATTTTCTCTTACTATAAAAAAAATCTGTATCTCCCCTGTCCCCATGTGCATCCCAAACCCATTTCAGAGTACTTGTACAGGGTTGTGGCCTTGGCTGCAGGAGGCTGGGCAGCAGGACCTTGGCAGAGAGGCCGCAGCTGTGGCACAGGTAAAATATCTCTGGTCTCCTGAGCCATAGTTGGTGTGTCAGGGTTTCAGCAGGGTCTTAAAAATTCTTAAAATGGCTAAAAACTAATCATTTCAATTCACAATTCATCGAGCACAACCAGCTAGTGTCCTGTGCGCACGCTGCAGTGTGTGACAGCCGACAGTGTGTGGTTACAGCAGAGACAACGTAACCCTTTTACCCCGAACATTTAGCTGGTAACAGAAAGTGACATGTCAATCAAATTACTGTAATTCCTCGGCCATTAGCGTTAGCGACGTGGTTCTGAAAGCCGACAAGTGGAGTTTCTGTAAAATACCGTAATGTCGGTAATATATAATATATACGCTCCACTTGTCAGCTTTCAGAATCATCTGGAATCACGTCGCTGGGGCAAATGGGTGAGGAATTATGGTAAGTTGATTTATGCTATTCACCCTGTATCTCTGGCGATATGCTCGGTTTTAAAGGGTTTTAAGAAAAGCCCACAGCAAAGCCGAATTACTCGTATAAGATGGGTAAGTTCAACTGTTTTTTCCAGAACAAACAATTTAATGCCTGGTTGAAGCTGGTGGACAGAAACATGAAGCTCACTGAACCTTCTTCAAGAAAACTTTGAAATTTGAAACATTGGGCATTAAGACATTAGAATAACATGGCTTAGTTCGTTGCATGTACTTCCGATTTTACTCAATGTCTTTTGTACTTTTTTGTCAGTATGGATGTGAAATGGGTCTTAAATTGTACTCTCTATGGTCTTAAAAAGTCTTCAATTTGACTTGTTGAAACCTGCAGAAACCCTGTGTGTGTAATAGCATACCAATTTGTTTACAGTCAGAAATTGAGATAACTGTAACACACACGCACACACAAACCTCGATTGTAGTAACACCGTTGTAATATAGTGACAGGAGGTTCTATGACAAAGTGTCAGTATTCATATGCTGTGTCTTTGTGTGTGTTAGCAACAATGTAAATTTGCTTTGATCGACTAAAACAATAACATAATTTATTCTTATGCATTTTGTCGCATGCATAATCCATTTGTTTGACTTTGTTCTACACAGTTTTATTTTAAGAGATTTTGGATGTAAAACCTCCACTATCTGGTACAGTATGTGAGACTTATCCAAAGCTAGTGATATTACATGTGACGGTATGAGAGATTGATAAGGCCTCTATAAAGGGCATCACAGTAAAAGGCTGTTAACCCAGAATGGCCCGTGTGGTCCCTTGTGTAACATAAAGCTGCTCGTTAGTAGTGAACGATACACTGGTAGGTCTCAGTACACCACGCTATGAGCAGAAAGAGGGATGGAGGGTAAAAAACATTAAGAAGTGAGGGGAAAAGAGAAGGAGGGAGGGAGGGGACCAGGACTGAACTGTAATGTGAAGGGAGGGGAGAAGTGTAAAGCATCAAAAACAATCTGGAAAAAAAAGAAGAATTGGACGTTACAGTGAAGAGGTAGGAGGAGATGGAGAAATATGCAAGGTGAGTGGTTAATGAAGGGAGGAAGCAAAGGATAGATAAAAATGAGAAGGTATAGGGAGGATAAGAAAGGAAAAAGTTAATGACTGACAGAAGAAAAACAAAAAGGTCACAGGAAATAAAGCATGAAGCAGCTCCTCAGTAGTGTACAACTTTATGACTTAATATACTGTATATTCCTGCAGAAGAGCACAGCAAGCTCAATGCCGTGACATTATGGACACCAAATACATTATTTGTAAGCATGTGCTGTTTATAAATGATCTTTGTTTCACAATAATTTAGTTTGTAAGATTTTTATCTATAATTTCCTCTTCTTCACTACATTAGGAGTTTGCTCTGACAGCTGGTTTAAGTGAGGGTGGGGATAAATGTAAAGGAAGACGGGACGAGGATGATGTAGACAGAGCATTGAGGTGGTGGTGAGGCAGCGCAGCCGATGAAGGAGGAGGCAGAGGAGACGGACCATCCTGAGCTGCTGAGGGTGGCAGACAGAGAAATAAGGAGAATGCTACCGAGAAGGAGGGAGACTGATTTCTGTGAATTATAGCCCAGAATGAATGGCTGGCTGTATTAAATCAGTGCTGAAAAAGTTACTACTCTCATAAATACTATTTATGCTAATGGTGAGGTATGATTTACTGGGCCTATTAAAACACAGAGGGATGGGGACTGCTTTTTCTTCCATCTCATGTGCTTCTGACCTGTTGTTTTGCTTTTTCTGGGTACATTTTCATTTTTAGCTTTTATTTGATATATTTCTTTTGTCATTTGCTCCGGATCTAATTTCTGGCTTTTATTTTTCTCTTTGGATCTTTTGGCTTTGATTTTCTTATTTGGTGTATTATGGCTCACTTAGTTCAGGTACTATACGCAGCTGCTTGATTCATTTTGCTAAATGTAGCTATTTATGTTTTTCTTGAAATATTCCTCTGATCTTGCCCTATGTTGCCTTCCTGTGACTCTCCAGTACCTGCGTCTGTGCCACCTCCGACCACAGTGAAAAGCTTCAGTGGTTTCAGTGCCACGGTGAGCTGGGTGCCACCCACTGGTGACATCAGAGGGCTGATTGACAGATATGAGCTGAAGGCCTACAACAGAGACCATCCTGAGGTAGCACCTATCAGAGCTACATACCTGGCTAATGGAAATTTCACAGGTAAACACACACACACACACACACACACACACACAGATCTGTCATGGTGTTTGTTTCATGTATTATATATGTGAAAAAACTGAAAAAAATAGCTTGTTTTTAAGCCAAATAAAACTTGTACTTTTAGTTTTTTAGACCTGATTCTCCTTGTGTTTACATTGACTGCTCAGATGTCTTTACACCTGCTACTACTTTGCACTACATGCTTGGACTTGTGGATTAGATGCCAAGGTGCATTTTGTTATTGAATAATTCTGCAGTGAAGATAAAGATAAAAAAAACAGAAGTAAACTTTGTTCTATAAAACAAAACAAAACACCAGAAGAAGCATCACATTAGATACGACTTATTAAAAATGTAACTTGTTGTTTTGAACTTGCTGCAGCTGATTCCCTGCTGCCCTCTTGTGAGGCCTGTAAAAGGCATTTTACCGTCTTACTAAAAACACATTCACGCAGCCTTTTTCACTCACTTTCCTCCTGTCTTTCATACAAACACACATACACACACACTGTCCCAGGCAACCCTGTTAATGTCTCCTTGGCAAGTCCCCAGCTTTAGGAGACTGTCTCCATTTGGAACAAGACACTCAGGACTACCCCAATGATGTCATACCCTGGCATCGCTCCTTTTTCCCTCTCTCTCACTGTTGCTCACTTTTCGATCTTTCCTCACTTCGTCTTTTATGATGATGATGATGTCTGCGTCCGCTGCTGCTATTCGTCCCCCCTCTCATCCGCTCTGCCATGTCTCTAGGCAAATATGAAGATGAGCTCTCTGTCTCCGTCTTCCTCGGTGTCTCTCTCGCTGCCCCTCGTTCCCTCCCCCTCTCTTTGCAAGACATTAAGTCCACCGTGATAGGGCTTCTTCTTAATTTATGATGGCCTCGACACCTGACTGCAGGATTACAGCAATGGCTAAAAAACACAGAAAGCAAATGAGGGTGTAATGGCAGCGGAGTGGGGCCCTGGCCCCTAATTGAATTAAAAGACATGGGTAAGGGTGAGAGAGAGCGAAGGGAAAGAAAGACAAGTGTAGGCTGATTGGACACAGGAGGTGGGGAGAGTTGGAGGGGGTGGGAGACAAGGGAGGGGATGTAAAAGAGTGATTTAGGAAATACAGAAAAGAGCGGAGAGGGCCAAGACGGCGAGGACAAAAAACATCAGAGAGACGATCGAAGCTTTACAATTAGAACAGACTCTCTTTGTTTGCCAAACACAGTAAATTTGCTCAGCAACAGCAGCACATAGAAACAAGTAGAGCATTTAAATCGCACTATTGAAGCATATTGATACAGTAACACACTTAAAGGAGACAGTAAAAGGCATTTAGTCACTTAGGACAGGCCAGGCACAGAGAAGAGACAAATGGAAAGATCCACATACTTTAAAGTTTATCTTAAAACAGAAGAAACATTCACTTGTGTACATCACAAATATGCATTCAGACGTACACTTGAGTTGAAATAAAATGAGTGTATTGTAACTCTGTGTCCTCAGTCTCACTTTATCTCTGACATGTCCATGTTTCTCTCCAGGTGTGCTGTCGGGTCTCACGCCATCTACTCAGTACACTGTCACTGTCAGTGCCTGTAGTCCCGTCGGCTGCACCGAGAGTCCTTATGATGACAATGGTGATGATCATGATTTGAGATGGAGCCTCACAACCCCGCAGGAAGGTAGCAAACAAACACGCACACACACACACACACACACACAAACCCTTGAACAGAACTGCTATCCATATCTCTGTCCCTTTTACCAATAGCATTCATTTGTGACGGTCTCTGCAACTGCACACACAGAAACATCGTCTCTCAGAGATTTTATTTTAGCTCTGAGAGAAGATGAGCTGCAACATATTAAAAATAAACCAGAAGTGAATAAGGCAGAATGAGTGCATTGGTTTTGTAGGACAACAGGTAGATGGCACAGAGAAGCATGTTTCTTATTCAGGAAATCCTAAAAGGAAGTTTGTGGAAAGAAAATGTTGAAAGATTTTTCTTCATATGTTAGTTGCCACATTAATCTGTGTTGCACTAACTGGCCTTGTTGGGGAGATAATGTGACGGCAGGGGTCAGTACAGAGACAGCAAAAATCAATTTGAAGTAAAAGGAAAAAAAAAACAGATTACTGTATTGATTGTTACTGAGCACAGAGTTAAAACAGTGAAACATGTTGAGGAGACTGGAGGAATAACTTCATCTGGACTTTGTGCAGCAGAAGTCTGTTTTTCAAACTCACTTATCCTTCAGAACAAGCACATTTTACACTTTTTCACAAGATCAAACATAAGGTCATAAAATTTTCACCTTTTCTTTTCCAGTGTGCTGTCTTTTGAACAGTAATTCAGAGCTGTCTACCACCATATGAAATGTAATGAATTATTAATCTGTGACATTTGATGTTGTGGAATGATAAGTGATCTAAAATTAAGACTTACTGTAGCGTAGTTTTTTAGGTCTATCATGACTATATTTTAAGCAACACATTTTCTTTCATATGTTGTGATCTCTGTGTGTTGATAATAAGGAGAGAGTGATGCATCACTTCCTTTCATATCCTCACACCAGCCACTAGATTTGTGGTCACAAAGATACAAACATATGTTTTTATTTGTCTTTGTTTTCAGCTCCAGATGCTGTTTCTCCTCCAGCTGCAGTCTCGTCTCCTTCAGCTCTCTACGTTACCTGGGAGCCACCAGCAAGGTAACACACAATACTCACATCTATCTATTTGAGATTGAATCCATATTGTCTGATTTACTGCTTACAAAAGCATATTAGGGACTGTAGTGAAACATTAATATGTATTTTAATACTGAATTTTATATGAACGTAATATTGTATAGCAGTAATAGTGTCTTCTACATACCTTCTTTCTCCTTTGAAGCCAATGTTGAATATAACATCAAAACAGTCTGAGTTGTACATAACGTCATAATACTGCCCTAATTTCACTTTTTTGTTCCAATGACAGACCTAATGGAGGCATTACACAGTACCTCCTCTATCACAACAACCAAGTGGTCTACAGAGGGAAGAATAGACAACACAACATCACTGGTAAAGAGGAGACTGTGTGTGTGTGTGTGTGTGTGTGTGCTTTAGCGTAGCCGTGACTGTGGAGGGATGGGGCCTCGGTGTAAAGAGAAAGGGAAGAGTGAAGAAAGGCAAAATGAAGTGGGGGATTAGCATTTGAAAGAGGAAAGAGTGTCTCAGTCCTTACCAGGGGAATAGCACTTTGAAATAGGAGGCTAAACACACACACATGAAACTGAAGCGGCACAGAAACAAAGAAAACTGAACATTAGCGCACATGCATACACACAATTTGCTTTGAAAGTGTTCGCTAAAGAGACCTAAAGAAGGTGTGAAACACATGTCACACCACTGAGACTAAAGCACTGCACCAGGATGCAAATAGATACACACACACACACACACACACACAATGAGACATATAGAAACACATAATATGCAGGAAAACTCACATATGAACACATGCAAAAAGACTTATACTAGGTGGTATTTTATATGAGCAGAATAGATGATGACTTAGATTTTACGCACACAATTATGGTAAGCAAAACATCGCAGTGTGTGTGTGTATGTGTGTGTGTCTTAGTGAGTTAATGAAGGCATGAGAGCACATATCATCCATGCTGGGGTAATAATGCAAAGTGTCTGATGTTCACAGTGATTGGAAGGATTATGGACACTGTAATTATACAGTATGTGCAAGACTAGATTGTGTTAGAGTGAGTGAGACTGCAACAGTGGGGCAGATGGAGAACAGTTTGCAAACAGAGATAAACACTGAGAGAGAAAAGTCGAGGAAGAGCTGTAGGAGGAGAGAGGGATGGACACAGAGATGTGAGGTTTTGTATTTGTTTGTTTTATGCATCCTCATCACTCTGTTGTGGTGTGTGTCTGTGTTTCAGGTCTGGGTGTGTACTCCACTCACGTCCTGGTGCTGAGTGCGTGCACGTTGGTCGGCTGCACTAACAGTTCACAAGTTACTATGCTGACCTCTCAACTTCCTCCTGGACCTTTACAAGCTCCCACCCTCACCCTCCTGGACTCTCGGACTATTTTTATAGAGTAAGTACATACTCACATTACATTTTACTTTAGGATGTTCACACTGCATTTTACTTAAGGCTTATGAAGCTTTATGACACAACACAAAGCCATCTTTTACACATCTGACAAATCTACAAATCCCACAGTTTGAGCATCACTGAAAAAGGTCGACGTTAAGGGAATTATTCAGGATGTTTTATATCTTTTTACTGATAGTTTTTAACTTCTCTGTGCCACACACCATCAGACTGAGAGACTGTCAGTGACCATGCAGAATATTCTTCTGTGGAGCTTGTTGTTTTTGTGTGTGTATGTAAGAGTTCATTTGAAAACCATTAGTGTGCTGACTGTCACGTACAGTGCATTCACTGCACTCATCTGCATGCACAAACAGATACACACATATTAAAACACACTGAAATATTGAGCAGGGGGTGAGTGAGAGGAAGGAGGAGCCACACAGAGTCTAGGTAAGAAGTGTTGAGTCAGTGTGGTGAAGAGGGAATGATCGTGTTGAAGCTGTGACCAGTTTCAATGAGGAGTGTTCATCTACACGTGCACATGACGTACATACACCAATCAGCCAAAATAATAAAACCAACTATCTCCTGCAAAAACAGCTCTGACTCATGGACATGGTGAAATCTACAGAACCTCTGCAGGTATCTCGTTGTATCAGTCACCAAGACTTTAGCAGCAGATCCTTTAAGTCCTGTACGTTACAAGGTGGGGCCTCTGTGTGTCAGACCTGTTTTTGTAGCACAATCAGGGGAGTGAGGAGGCCAAGCCAGCACCTTGAACTACTTGTCATGTTCCTCAAACTATTTTTGCAACAAGTCATGGTGCATTATCCTACGAAAGAAAACAGCCACTGCAATCAGTGACTACCCAGCACTGTTGTGATGAAGGGGGGTGAATGGTCTGCATCAGTGCTCAGATAATAAGTGTCCAAGTAACATAAATGGGAGGATTCAAGGGTTTAATGCAGAAAATTGCTGCCAGTTTGTCTTCCTCCCATAGTGCATCCTGCTGCCGTGTTTTCCAGATAAATCACCATTTTCATCTAGTGCTCTGTGCTTCAGTCCAGTTGTAGGTGCATTCAGTGATGGACTCGGGTCAGCTCTGACCAGCAACACTTGGTGTGTCTGAGATTTTACTTAAGATTATGAAGAGATTTTACCAACCCAGTTATCCAGTCATTGCAAGTTTTCAAACTTACTTTGTCCTTGTGCCATTTTTTCTGCTTCCAACACATCTGCTTCAAGCAGTGGCTGCTCACTTGCTGCCTCTGTGGATCCCACAGGTGCAATTCAAACAAGATAATCAATGTTATTCACTTTATCTGTCAGTGATTTTTATCTCGGTGCTGATTGGTGTATGTACATGCATGTATAATGACAACAGAGTCTTTGCCTTATTCATTGTATTTATCTCTTACTTAAAATGAGGAACACCCAGTTTCCAATTGACAAAATATGTGTTGCATATTCATCTAATGTCAGGATGGATTATAAGCTTTTTGTTTGTTTTCTCTTTCATTTTATTTTCACTTGGGACTCACAACAACAGGAATAATACACCACTAAAGCAACAGCCATGTCACAGAAGAATATTTACAATTTAAAGTGGCTACAGTGATGAAATGTGTTTGACAGTGAAATAAAAATTCATAGTTTTGAATACTAAATATTTGAAAAGACTCTACTGAAAAAGTATCCAGAACTTTTAGAAATAAAAACAGATATTCTCACAAAAGACCTTTGTTCATGCACATCTGTAGGTTTGCTTTTGTTTAGAAAATTTTCTGCATGAAAAATAATGGTGTAATACAGCATCCATACTGGTGTCAGTAGAGCAGGGAAATGTGTAATTTCTTGATCCTTTAAAATGTTTCTGAACAATATATTCAGCAGGTGTGGGAAGGCTGCATATTGCCTTGTTAGCACATTTGTAATAGGCTGGGGTTAAGAGATCATACCTGGTCAATACCACTCTATTGTGTCTGTGAGAAAAGCTGAGAACAACTGCAGAGCAAGGACCAACAAAGAAAAAGTGGGCGAGACAGGGAGAAGGGGAAATTCTGCATCGTAAAGGAAATGAAGCAGGAATAAAATGTGTCAAAACATATCTACAAGGGAAAGAAAGATGCACTGCCCTCAGCTCAGATACCCGACTTAAACACAACCAGATACAAGCAGGAAGTACACCCACACTGTCGCACATGTGCACAACCACAAATACACAGTAAAAAAAGACACGTTCAGGACAGACGCTGAAGTTTCTGTACCTACCAAACACCAGCTGAAGACATCTTAAACTAAAGCCACTGACGTTTGTTTTTTCATCACTTCATCTGGGTTGTTTTAAATTGAACACGCTGAAAGCATCCGGCTGCTTCACACTCATTTCAGAACACACTTTTAAAACCAATGGATTTCTAAAACCATTACCACAGTGAATTATGATACAGATTATTACAACTCCCCTTTGATTTAGTTTTTCAAAAGTGGACATACATCACGCTGCCAATCGACAGCATATAAATCTTATAATAAATGTGATAGATTAGCCACAGTGGCTAATTGTGTGCTAACACACGCTCATCAGTCATTCAAAAACTGGCTTTTAATGGGAGGAACCAAGAAGGGAATCCATCACTTTTTAAAATGGCCTCCCTCTGCAACCATGCCAGGAGGGTTGGGCTGCTCTCTGGGACTTGTAAGAATTGCAGGACAATTTATAAAAAACAGTATTTGGTCCTCCATTGTTTATGACTTCTTTACGTCGTAAGTTATTCTGAAAATCTTATTAAAGTTATCACATACTCCATCAGACGGATGGATTGTGTTTGGGTTGGAAAATGTATCAAGACACATGTAAGACCCCAGCACCTCCCTGCTGTAAAGGTAAAAAAATAATAATAATGAAAATTAAACCATGAACTTTAAGGGACATGAGAATTAATTGATAATTTTCTCCTGACTGTGCAACTTTTGGGGGAAAAAATGAAGGTTTAGCTTCTGGATTTAATATAAACTGTATATTTATTATGTAAAATGTAGTAACACAGTACAGTAAAGGTTCAGAATAAATTAAACAGACACAAACAATTTCTTGATGCTTTACATTTCATACAGGCCTGATTGTTGTCACACACGGTGCAGTGTTTGTGTCTGTCAGTGCTGTCTCTGGTCCTCTCCCTGTCTCTGCTGGGGACGACCTTCCTGTTCTAAATATAGAAGAGGAGACACCTCCACCTGACAAAGGAAACTGTGTGTACAGCATGCGCCTGTGTGTAAGGACCCTCAGCTCTGCATTGTCTTCTCACAGACAGAGACACAGTGATAGACACACACACGTGCGCACACACTCAAACACACAAACACAGCAGTATGGTGCAGTGATTGGACAAAAGGACTGCCATGGAAACACACACATGCTTAACTTGCTCTTTTTCCTCAGTTTCTTAATTTGAATCTGTCTTAATGGAGCCACTGTGCAAACCTGTGCACATACTGTTAATACGTACACACACGTTTAGAAATAAAAAATATTTGCACAACTTCTTCTGTAAATTGCAACCAATGAAATTCAAGCCATCTCAGTAATATCTTATTTACAGTATTTGAATCATTTGTCCTGCAGGCATGGATATAACGGATGGCAGTGCATTTTGGTTTATGTATGAATAAATGTAAATTGTTTCATGGTTGTATTGTTGTGTTGATATAAGCCCCAAATAATTCTTAACTACACTGAGCTTGTGTGTCACAGTGAATATGTCAACTCAGAGCAGTGGTGAGGCTCTTTGAAGCAATTCATTCAACTTGTCTTCAGAAGAGTTAAAGTTTCAATAACACCAAGTTAGATATTAAACTAATGTGAGAAACATCCTGCTTCTGTTTGTTCCTCTCTCCTCTCCCAGGTGGTCACGTCCCTCTCAGATAAATGGTGTGTTGGAGTTCTACTCCATCTTCCTGTCACATGACGGAGCAGATCCAGTGCTCGCCTACAACAGCTCAGAACTTTTTGAAGACCACACCCTTCGTAACCTGACCCCTGGGACAACATACACCATCACATTGGCTGTGAGTCTTATACTCCTTCATTTAAAGAAGAAATTTGCACCTTCATCCTTACGCTCATGCTTGTGTGTGTGTGTCAGGCCTGCACAGGAGGTGGGTGCACGCTGAGTCCTCCGAGCCGGGCTCAGACTGAGGAGAGCACCCCGGAGAATGTCCCTGCACCAGTGGTCACCCCTTTGTCCCCACACACACTCAACGTCAGCTGGACCCCTCCTGACACTCCGAATGGTGAGAGGACACACACTTACACCAGCACAGCCAGAAACATTCACATGAACATTTATCAGCAGCAACATTTAGGATAATGTCAAATTTGAGGGAATACAATCAAACACACACATGCTCTCAATCAGTCATACAGCAGGGTTTTCAACAGCAGTTTCTCTTAAACAGAAGAGTAACAACATCATGACCCGTCGACCCGTAGAGGTGAATACAGGGTCGTACTCACGATAACCCCGTCCATGTCAGAACTCACAGACATGAAGACCTGTACATGGTTCAAGGATCCTGTTGATGTTACTGTGAAACAGGAGAACAGTTCACTTTGTGTGAGGAGAATCAGATGAGTCTGCAGGAGATAGAGATAAAACAAGTTTTTTTTTGTTGTTTTTTTTTTTTAAAGAGAGAAAAAGAGGGAAACAGAAAGAGGAGCTAAGAGGAGAGGGCATGAAGGACTCAGAGAGACAGAGACGGGGTGAGAGAACAAACAATTTGAGAGCGAGACTCAGGGAGACCGCGAGTGAGAGGGCAGTGCTTCAGCGAGCTCCTTTAAGTGGATGAAAAGTGCTCCCTTTTGACTGAAGAGAGAACTGCAGGCTGGGAGCACACAGACTCAGCTGCTGTCCTCGTCTCTCAGCTTCTCTGCTCCTCTGACCATCATCCAGTTCACTTCACCAAAGTTCAAGTCCGTTACACCCAGCTCGGACAACATGTTTCCTGTGTGAGGGAGGTTGATTTGGGATCTGACCAATGACTTGAGATTCAAAGTTGTCAGACGGTGGATTCCTGCACAACACAGTGTAATACTGAGAAATATATGTAGCTATCCTCAACATTTGCAAAAAGGAGCTTTCTCTTTATCCTCCCCACTCGTCTGAATCGTATAAAACAGAAAACAAACTCAGAAATCAGCCTCAGGAAAATGTATATATTAAATCTAAAGACAAAGTTCATATTTTTATAAAGACCTTAAAAAACTGGACACATCCCACTCCCATATTTTAGTGGTTAATATATTTATCACTGGTTTGAACTGTCCTGCATCTTTTTCCTTTCAGTTCCTGACTCTCTGCTGTGTTTTTATTTACACACACAATTTTTATTAATAATCATCACAGTGGGGTGTCAGTAACAAACAAAAATACCTTGGAAATACTTCTAAAAAATGATAATGAAAGGCATGGTATGAAATTTAAATACACACCATTTGCATTATCATTTTATAACTCATACATCAAGCAAACAGATGTTGCTCTTGGGTCTATGTTCTTGATAAAACTCTTAAAGGTAAATAGTTCAACCAGCATTAAAACAGGTTTAAGCAACATTTCCTGCCACTGAAAACTGTAAATTGTATATTTTTCACAAATAAATTACTACCATGAATTATCATGAGCTATATTAACAAATAATATATCTCGTGAAACCAAATTAATTAAGCGATGAAAACCATGTGAGGATTTCCCAGCTCATTTCACAGTCTCTACCACACAACGCACTGCCACATATTATCAAATGTTACTGTCATGCTCGTTAAAGTATGTGTAATTCCATAACGTGTGTGCGTACTGTGAATCATGTGTGTTTTATGCTTAATGCCACATGAGTGCATTTTGCACCATAAACCCTGTGATGTGTGTGCATATTAGCCTGGATAAATTACTTTAAGCTTTTCTCATCTGATGACAGAAATTTATAACAAGGGAGACACTTAATCATGATTACGCGATTATCTCATGCTTAAAAAGCTTTAATTTTTACTTAAAAAGGAAGAGGAGCTCACTGCCTTTTTTTCATTCACTCTTTTTTTTAATATATATATATATTTATATATATATAAATGGATGGCAACAGTGACGATGGTGATGGTGATGGCTTCCAGAGGAGTGTTATTTTCTCCCTCTCTCTCTTTCTCCCCCTTCTCCCCAATTCCGCAGGGATTTGTGGGGGATAATCCTCTCGGGGATTAGGTCGGGGCAACACGCAGACAAAGAGGGGAAATAAGCCTGTTATGCATTCGCTGCTTCATTTCCCAACCTGTCTTTATTACAACCTATACTGATACGGGCTTATTCACACACACAAGCACATACAGATGTTCGCACACATATACACACACTCTCACACGCATGTGATTGGCCACATTAAGAGCTTCCCAGATGTAGCTTGCGTCCGTGGGGTTTTTGTGCCTTCATTTCCCTGATAGGTGTGTATATCTGTATTGAGCAATAATAAAACCCACACATGATTAAAGCAGAATAGACTCTTAGTTCTTAGCACTGATCTTTTGAGCCCCCTGTATGCATTTTTATTAAGGAAAAGCACATTTGTCGCCGTACTGTTTCATTTTTTTATTAGGCGGATGTAATGTAATGTAATTACTGTGCCAAGGTATGTGTGTGCGGACATGTGTGAGTCCCAATCTGAATGCGTGTGTTTCTGTGTGTGTGCGTGGTGTGTCCATGCACATGTGTCTGTGGGTGAATTTGTGCATGCACACCTATTTGCACCCTCATTTGTGTGTGTGTGTGTTCATGTTAACTCTAGTACTACTGTCCTTCTCGGGGCCTTTATCCTCATAACGCCGATGGTTACATTTGTCATTTTTGGTGCTGTTTTCATCACCGGATCACTCTAGGACACACTGACTGGCAGGTCTGGAGCCCCTAAGTCAGTTTGCATTTGCATTGTAATCCACTGACCCAGACTGCATCCCAGCATAGCAGAGCACACTTTGTCACCGCAATTCGTGTGCGTGACTGATGCATACAGGGGTGCAAATCCATGAACTTTGTTGGCAACTTCTTTTGGGAAATAAAAACTTAAACCTGTTTATTGAAGCTCCAGTTCTCACTGTGGCGTTGAAACATTGATTCTGACATTTCTTCTGTATGTATCTCATGTGTCTCATAACCAAATGTCTTCTTTTACCAGGAGTTATAACCAGCTACGGTCTCTGGCTGGATGGACTTCTCATTTTAAACTCCAGCTCCTCCAAGAGGTCCTTCGTGGTGGAGGGTCTGTCTCCGTGGAGCCGACATGTACTCAGGCTGCAGGCCTGTACAGCACAGGGCTGTGGCAAGGGACCAATGGTCAGTGAATTGCTTAGTGGTAAACACACTTCCTGCAGTAAATTGCAAGATACTTTGCGAGCTCCCCATGCTGTATAAGTCCTTGCACCGTTGGTAATACTGACCCCATTTTGCCCTTTAAATGTATGTAGAAAGTCTGTAACACATCAAATCACAGGTATCGATGTGGGGATCCCGGCCCAGACATGTACAGAGTGCATGTGTATGCGTGTGCCTGTGTGTGCGTCTGTGTCACCGGGTGTCATAAAGGTGATCGATTCTCTCGGCTCAATAACGAGGGTTGGCGTAGCGACAGTGACATTTGGTAGGAAATGCCACTCCATGCTCAACGACGTCTCTGACGACAGGCCATATTTTGGGGCATTTTTCCAATACGGACGCCGTGTTTAGTCAAACACCAGGAGAACAGCTGACACAGCAGAACGGGAGGAGAGGGGGTTGGGAAGAGGACGAGGGGGGGACAGGAGGAAGAAGACAAGAGGAAGAGATGACAGGATGGACGGGAAGAGGAGTCAGGGAAGAAGGGGATCTTGGGATAAAAGAAATGGTGAGGATGGAGTAAGTGGTCAGAACAAAGTGAGAGAGGGGTGAGTGAGATATGAAGAAATGAGACAAGAAGACAGCTACAGTACAGTGGACATGTAGGAGAAGTGGACGAAGGTGGACAGAGAAATGTAGGAGACAGAAAAGGAAACTAGAAGCAGAGATAATTCAGGGCAGATGTGGAGAGCGGTTAAATTTTAGTGAACTCTACCACTCTGATGAGCATTATCAAAGGAGGCAGATTTTATTATGTTTCTTATATTTAACATTTAGCACTCGGACGGATGAGTATGTGCTGTTGTTACACTTCTGTTCTTCTGTTTTGTTGAACATAAGTGTGCTTGTGTTTTTTTTTACATCAGGTGGAGATGCGTACATTAGAGATGGCCCCAGAAGGCCCTATACTGCTGGAGCTGACCAATCAGAGCTCTCGATCACTCCGAGCCCGCTGGACAGCTCCTCCCCGAGCAAATGGAAACCTCAGCTACACACTGTACTACAAAAGTAAAGGTAACACACACATTGTTTCATGCACAGAAATTTCAAACAATTGGAAACACTTAAGCTGAACATGCATGAAACACAGCAACACAATAACAGAGTGTGTATTTATTTTTACATATGCAAAGTAATACAGCTTCACATAGCAACCAGACAAGTATTTAGGATGCTATATGTATATATTAATGTTTCTTTTTATTAAATGTTCGTCACTCGACAAAAATGAAAGTTATCAAAAAGCACATCAACTCAGGCACACACACACACACACACACACACAGTAATACTCCTCACCAACAACTGACACTGAAAGTCAAGCATGAAGTGGAAAAGTAAAAGAAGGAGTAATCAAACCAGAGTGATAGAGAACAGACAAGTTGTTGTTTATATTGCCGTGGTTGTTGAGAGAGGAGATGATATAGGACGGTCGCACAAAGCAGCGCGGCGAAGAGGGAAGGAAGAACAAAGACCAGTAGCAATAAAACAATAGTGTATAGAGAGAAAGGGGAGATGAGAAGCTCGTATTTCCATAGATGTATTAAGAAAGATTGCAGGTGAAGAAAAAAAACAGTGTAAGATATGAAAAGCAACAAAACTGTGGAGCAACACAACACAACAGAAGAGGTGGACATGGGAAGAAAACAGGAGGGAATTTGAACACACACACACTTTAACTTCCCCATATTCACCAAGTCTCTCCCTCGCTCTATCACACACACACACACACACACACACACACACACAGTAAAGGACTTTGATCTGTGCCTCACAAAGGAACCGACAGATGAAAATGAGTGGAGAGGGGGACAGAAGAGGTGCGGGAAAAAGAGAGAGATGGTGTTTCGCTCTAGTTACCCATAACCCCTTGTTTCTTTGATACAAACTGCCTTTATCAGTTCACACAGAACTGATTTGTGTGTGTGAGTGTGTGAGTGTGTGAGTGTGTGTGTCCATCTAAATTTATTGGATAGACTTACATTGTGTAATTTTCTGATCCCTTTTCTTTGACTATCCTTGCATAACCTCAGTGTGGAGACCTCTCTCTTTTGATCACTCTCAGTTAATCTCAGTTTGTATTTCTCTCTCATTATCCTCCTCTCTCCACTTTCTTGTTGTATGTATCTCTTATGAATCACTTTCCTGCGAGTCCCTGTGATGACTCTGAAAAAATAAATGTGTCTTTTAAATGATCCGTGGAAGACACCGCTGTTTTCCACGTCACTAAATTTAGACACCATGCTCGACCTGAGACCTCACATGTCTCTGTCTCTCTCTGTCGCTCAGATGGTGATGGCGTGCTGGATGGAAGTACAGCAGCGGGCGTCTGGTTGTCTGTGACTGACCTGCAGCCGTACACTGACTACAGTTTCTGGATCAGAGGCTGTAACACACAGGGATGTGTTGAGAGCCTGCCACTCAATGTTACTACACCCCCAGCAGGTACTCACACTCGTACAGTAAAGGGGTTTCCTCCACCACCAGTCATGCACATGTGATTTTATTTTAATTTTGACACAATGACCATTCAAATTACACTGTTAGTGTGTTTTTATACTTGTGTTGCAGATACACACACACTGTCCAGACATGTGGTGTTTCTGTTTTAGGAAAACAGTAATAATTATCAAAGAAAATGAAATATGGGATAAATACAGCTAACAGGAATTCATATTGATATAGCATTCATCACATTATAAATTCAGATATTTTTTAACTGTGAATTGGATGTAAAATTCTGGACATTGCTCTTTCACTAGTTTAAACATCACTGCCTTAATTCACTGAATAACTAAATCACACCAGTCACATCACCAGGGATCAGAGTTTGCTTCCTCAGAGAAACTGTGTGATTAATAAGGTTATAGCCTCCATTGTAATAATCCACCACAGCCCCCCCCCTCTGCACAATGTGTGTGTTCTAAATTAAAAGGCTGTAATTGTAGATTTGTTGCTAACGCTACACACAAGGCATGAACCATGGCAACATTTTTATCTCATTGCTCTGATTTTAATTGCTATACTTGTGAACCGGAAAGGTTCCTTTTTATAGCTTGCTTTGCAAAAGGGAAAAAAAAAAACAACAAAAACAATTATTCACAGGAGCAGTCAAAAACACACACACATCATTGATTTTACTTAATGGTCTGAACACATATTTTTGATTTACACAGCCTTTGTGTGTCTGTGTTTGTAATTGTGTAGAACAGAGACTGATTGTGCATACTGATAAATGTCAGAGCTGATCAGAGCAGTCTGGAAGTAATGGTAACTAAGCAGTAACACACACACACACACACACACATGTCTATAAACACACATTTTACCACTTTAGCTAATGTTACCAAAAGTGTTGGATACATACACCTCTGCTCACACCACACCCATGTCTTAGTCAGAGAACAACAAAAGACAGACTTAGGAAAGTTCTGCTGTTCAAGTTCAAAACAAAGGCATAAGAAAGTATAAATTTTAAATACCAGACGTTTCCTCTCTTTCTATCTCTCTTTCTACCTCTGTGCCTCTGGCATCTCTTTAGACTTCTTTAAGGCAAACTGTCTTGATGCGTCCTTGTTCTATGAAAGAACAGAGAGAAGATCGCAGAGCAAGAGACAGAAGAGCAGAGGAGGAGGAGAGCAGAGAGAGAGAAGTGAACATAAAAGTGCATAGTTTAAAACGATTAGTGACACCTCTGATATTGTACCTGCTAACACAGCATGAGGGAGACACAGGCTCACCAACAGTGTGTGTCTGTGTGATGTATGTGTTTTGTGTGCATGTGTGTGTGTGTGTGTGTGTGTGTGTGTGTGTGTCAGAGAGGCAGGAATCATTGTTGCATGAACTACACACACACACACACTTCACGAATGACCATTCTGCTGATCTACACCTGTGTCATTACAGAAGAGTGACAAGGGATTTTATTAATGTTAAAATGCAACAGCAGATTTATCTTATTGATCTGGTATTGTATCAAATATCTCTTTAGCTGCAAACACATGTATATTAAAAAGAACATCTTAAATTAAACCCAGAATTACAATCATTAACCAGGCAAAACAGCACCATCTACCACCTACTGACAAGAAATAACAAGTCCTACTTCAAAATCCATTATTTTTTTATATTGATTTAAGTGACTTCTCCTTTTTAGTTATCTTGTTTCTGCATTTTCTGTCGTCCTTTCCGTCTTTATTTAACCTATCCCTGAGCATTTAGCTGAGATGTAGACCAACACACACGTGATGAGTCTTTAGAGCAAAATAGGGTTCTTGTGTTGTGTTTGAAATATCTGAGTGTTCCTGTGTATGTATTAAGATAATGGATGTATTATATGATTTATGTTGGCAAATCCTCCACCAAGTGTTTTGATTTCTCTCTATGTGTGTGTGTCTGTGTATGTGTGACGGAGAGAGTCTGGGAGTGTGTGTGTGTGTGTGTGTGTGTGTGTGTGTTTGTAAGCCATCTTTAGGATAAGATGTCTTCAGCAATCAGTCTTGTTGTAGTGGAAAGAGAACAATGTTTGATTGAAGGGTCACTTTATACATCCGAGGAGCTGCTCTTATTTCACACAGTCAACACAGTGGTCACTCTGATTTCCTCCTTGTATTTGTTGTCCTTATCTCTCTCTTATTCAGTCTTTTGTCACATCTTCTCTGTTGCTGTGAAGAGTACAGCTGTCAGACTGAATCAAGACATTTTTACTGATTTTCCAACTCCAGCACGATGCCATTGAATAAGACGCACACTGTTTAGAGAGTGGGGCTATAAGAGTGTGTGTGGGTGTGAAAGAGAGAGACTCTGTGGTTGTGTCTTGGTGTATTTGGAGGCTTTTTGTGACTCCTTTAAAATGAATATTTTTTCTTTTACTCTTCTCTCCTGTTGAATCTTTCCCTAAATGATCTCTTCTTTATTAAAGTCCACTCTTACTCTTTTTTTTGTAGATGGAGGGGGAGTGTCATTGATTTTGGATGCTGTTGATCGATCAGATTGATATTGTTACTATGGAAATTACACCACTTTTGTATTTTTTTCTTTGGTCTTTCTTTCTGCTTGGTGTGTCCTTTCATATTCGATCCCTCCATCTCCTTGTTACCACTCCCATCCGTCCTTCATCACCTGCTCCTTACACCTGTCTTCCTCTCACTATCTTCTCTTTGCATAGCCCCAGATGGGTTATCGCCTCCAACTCTGGCTCATGCAACTAATGCCAGTTTGAATGTGTCCTGGTCTGCCCCTGCTAACTCCAATGCACCAGGTCCACTCCACTACAGCCTGCAAATGAGGACGTCCCCACAAACTCCTGTCGTGAGGTGAGAGCACGAAGCGACATTGTAGATAAACATGAGGACAAGTTTGCACATGGTTGTCCACAGCACATGAAAGTTGTCTGAGACAAAGACACGTGATAATAAATGGCAGTAAAAGAATGGCAGGCGCACGCTACCCTCTCAGATACATTCCACATATATATCCACCTAAAACTGTGAATGCACACATATGCATACACATGTACATACAAAGGGGGACATTATACAGCCCAGCTGAATCTGTCACATCAATATGACAGACCATCAGAAAAACAGAGAGGGAGTGAACCTGGGAGACGGGGGTAGAGTCAAAAAGACAAAAAAATCAAAGACAGGGAAAAGGGAGAGAGAGAGCTCGACAAAATGCGATAGAATAAAAAGAGAGAGAGGGTGTGCATCTGATATGTATTCATTACATGCTTCCTGACAACAAATTGCAATTTAATCCAAGAAGAGGAGGCTCTCATTCTGTGGTAATAAATAAATGACTAGCTACATGTATTATATATCAGACAGCCATGCCCTCCTCCTCCTCTGCTATGGAAATCTCATTGTTCCCTGATTTATTCATTCATTCATCCCTTCTATCCTTCTGATGCTAAATGGTCAACGGTCCCTCATTTATGACAATATTCTTTTACTTGTCCTAGATTCCTTTGTATGATTATGTGATATGGGATCAGGTATGACATGGGAATAAGATAAAAAGCCATTAAAATATTGTACATACTGCAAAGATGGTTGCGATTTAGGAGGCTATATGAAACTTGTCTCATGACACTTTTAAACATCGTGCTTGGAATAAAATTCATTTAGAAAAAACACATTAGGATACATCAAACAGATACAACAGGTTGTGGTCATGAAGTATGACTTTAGCTTCATTTTCAGAAAAACAAACTAATCTCCACACATGTTGGATGTTCAATGCAAAACAGGTTATCTCACCAAACAAACAGTTTGTGGATATATAGGTGTTTGTCATTTTTATTTAATCTCTTTCACTTCTCACCAATATTTCATAACTCTGCTTTTACACTAAAAGAAGCTAAGTGCACAAAAAGTGGTTTGTTGATGTCAGCGAAAACGTGTATTCAAATTTTGTCCAGCAAGAACCAGCAGTCTGGCAAATCCCGTTGTAATCACTCTACGCCGTGTGGACGTTGCATCAGCTGACTACAGAAACTGCTACTGCATAAAACACACTCTGAGGAGCTGTCCAGTGCTGAATCTCCATAATTAGGCTCTATAGAGGAAAACAAGAGGTGACAGTTAAAGTTGAAGGTAGAAATTAAGGAGTTGCCAAATGTTAAAGTTTAAACATCACGGGGAGGACACATAGTATCCATAGCAATAGCAGAGCAATGGTAAATTAGGTTTGTTAGAGTTTGGGTCATGAATCACACTGGATCAGCATTTTTTGCTGCCTCTCTCTGACTGCCTGTTACACAGCACATTACATTCTTACCAGATCTAAATATATGTCAGTAAATATCTCTGCCTTTGTGTCCATGTTCTCCTAGGCTCATGGAAAATGCTATAAACACCTTTTCCTGGTCTGTAAAGGGCTTGTCTCCGTACACGCAGTACCTTTTCAGAGTGGTGGCTTCTCACACACATGGGCAGACGGCCAGCCCCTGGGTAACCCTGCGTACTGCTGAGGACAGTAAGTACATAAACTCGTACACATGTAAAATTTAACATGTTACTCACAGATAATTACATTTACACAAATGTTTCCAATGCACACAGATAAGGCAAAAAACAGTAATGCTATTAATACACAACCATGAAAGCAGTGATTTTCCTTTAGGGGTGATAAATATACATGTTCAGGTTAGAGACACTGTTATACTGCTGATCTGTAGATGACCTGTTGGCAGTGGCTACTGGTGTTGTTTTTTCATATTGCATCATGCTGCTCATGTTGTGCCAAGTTTGGAGGCTGACTGGCTGGAAGGTGGCCGGCTGCAGCTGGTTGTCAGGTGGCCATCAGTGCTGCTGAGTCAAAGGTAAACTCAAAGAGTCGGCCATATCTGCTGATTTTTATGTGTTGATTGAAACAACAGACACACATTAAACATATGGCCTGCGGTGTGGAAAAGCAGAGCCTTTGCCCAGTTTTCTTTTATTGAAAGACTTTATGACACAAAAGCGTATTAATTTCTTGAGGTTCGTGGACGTGGTCCATATTATCAAGACAATAATAGTGAGATACAGAATATATAAAACTGAAAAAGGTGGTGGAAACATGGGCACATGGGCTGGATGAAACACATTGACAGGCTGAGATTTGCATACTGTAAGGTGTGTGTCTGTGTGTGAGTGACCTAGCCAGTGTCATTGTGGGCTAATTGCTGTAATAGAATCATATTAGCCACTGGAACAGCCTCCTCAGTGCAAAGTTATAAATTAATTAGTACCACGCTATTATCACATACATTATCATTAAGCAGCTGAGATTTGCATACATTGATACACGCACATGTACACACACAGAAATGTGTGCAAAATGTGTACACATGGATGTGCAGTGTACATACACATACACATGAATACGAGTGCACTTACACACATATTGATGCATGCACGCACCCATTCAGAATGGCAGACATTTAGGATGCATTAAATTATGGCCCTGTGCTTTTCTCATTGCTATGCAGAATTGAATTCCCTCTAGCAAACACACACACACACTCACACACACACACACACACTCACACCTATACTCACATAAACTTTCAGTGAGCTTTTGTTACACATTTTTTCCAACTCAGCAACAGTGGATAAAGTGAACAGTACTTGTGCTTCTGTTTGTTGTGCACTGTATTAATGTAAGAGTGAATACATGGATGAATCTGCCTCGTTTTTAGTGTGTGTGTGTGTGTGTGTGTGTGTGTGAGCTATAATAGTTGTGTCCAGTTGGTCAAATCTCCATCCCCCTCTCTGCCTCTGTCAGGCACACACACACACATACACACACACACACTGAGAATAAACACATGTACACCTCCCTAAACTACTATCAGTAATACACCTCCTGATGTTCACACACAATAACATACAATCATACAAGTTTTATGCAGACATGTAACACTGGTCCTTAAGGCTCATGAAGGTAATTGTGTTAGTTTTGTGTTTAAAAAAGAAACAAAGAAATGCAACAGTCACTCTCACAAGCCTAAATGTGAAATGTAAATATACACATGCATATACTCATACATTAGATTTTAACAAACTCATTCTTTATAATGTCACCATCCTTTGGGTTTTACCCCTCAAACCTGACGTGTGTAAAGTGTTCAAACTTTGTCAGGTTTCCACTGCATATACTATTCTGTATGTTAACAGTGACGGGGATCCCAGTGCATGTTTTATTTCATTTCTATCTTTTCCTCTACTTTTCTTCAACCTTTTTTGTATCTTTTTTTTACATTTTTCTCTTTCTTTCTTGCTTTCCTTCTTTGTCTTTCTGCTTTTGGGCACACCATGGGTTTAACTTCTTTCAGGAAAGAGAAAAAAACAAGATAAGAAAAAGAGTAAAAAAATGAAGACAGAAAAATACAGAGAGAAAAAGGTAAAAAGGGGAAACTGAGGGAAAAAGAGGGAGAGAAGAAAAGAGGGCTAATGACAGAACAGAGAAAGGGAGAGACCCACGGTTCCTCCTTTCCTTTTTATCATTCCATTAAACTTTTATATCCATCTTTTTAATGTAATTTGGTCCCTATGAATTCCTGCCGCTGCAGAACAGACAGACGGCTCCTGTGAACATAAACTCTAGCCGTGTTGGACAGCTCCCTTTCCTCTGTCTACTCCCATGTTCACACCAGCTAAGTGATCTAAGAGAGTGTGTGTGTGTGCGCGCGCGTGTGTGTGTGCATATGTGTGCTCGGTGAGGGCGGTGTGTGTATGTGTGTTATAGAGCGTTATGGAAAGTATGAATAAAGCACGATTTGGACAAAATGATCTTAGCCAAGCAGAAGTGTGTGTGTGTGTGTGTATAAGACAGAGGGAGAGAAATATTAAGCAACAATACACACAACAACATTAAACAGTACCAGTGTTTTATGTAATTGAACCTATCACAGAGAGTCACAGAGAAGACGTGAAAAGTGGGAGAAAAAGCAACAGAAATGTATTCGAAGTAATGACATCATACACAATACTGACGTTATTTGAATAATGAGAGACTACATTAATAAAATATTTTTCTACCTTATTTCCCCTGTATGTATGTGGTCAATTAGCATTCCCAGAGAAATACTGTAGTAATTTCTATCTTGCATGTCAATAGATAACCAATGTATACATGTATGTTCACAGCATTTTGATTAGTTTTTTTTATATATATATTGTACTAGTTATATAAATAGCAGGACAGTTCTTGTAGAAAGTATACATCTTTAAGTGGGTAATATTCACACCCCTTTCCATAACTTGGCATACCTACATTTATATTTTCACATTTGAATTAAAAAATAAAAGCCGCCTCAACTTTTTCGTTCCCTTTATGTCGTATGTGGACACATCAGAAGGTTACCTGAAATTAAATCAATCACTCCACATCATCAGCGTCTGAAAAGGACATTGAAGTTTTTGAATGACTGACATTTCAAAGGTATCGTGATGGTTGTAGTTACTTAAAGGCTAATGCACATCTCATATACTCGTGATGTTATGGTTACAAATCAAGCTCGTGACCTTGGTCATGCATCATCCTCCTTCTCGCTGCCTCTTTATTGAATCCTTAAAGCAGCAATGACATTAAATAATCTGTAGAAAAAGTAAAGATATGAAATGCAATGTAAATTCTCACCGTATTGCTTGTCACGTTTTGACACCATGTCGTAAGCATCTTGATAACAGTAAAGCTCAGCGTTTGTCCTCATTATGACTCCTAGGAGCCTCGGCTCACCTTCAAAAGCCCAGTCACCCACATACACACATGCCCACCAACACACACACACACACACACACGCACAGGATCCTGTGCAAGGCTAAAAATAATACCCTTCCTCTTCTCTGCACATGGAGACACACAGATCTGTACACTTAAATATACACAAACTGAGCATTACCTGTATATGCAAACATACACAAGAAGCTACATCACATGCATACACCCTCAAGTACACACACACACACACACACACACACACCCTCCTCCCTCACTCCCCCTCCCTCTCTCCAAGCCCTTGTCAGTTGATTGTGTTATTACTATGCTAACCAAATCCTTATAAATGTGATTTAAGGCTTGGCGGCCCTGCACTCCTGTTTTAGCCTTCTGCTACTGTGTTTTTACTGGAGAGAGGAGGAGTGAGGGTGGGAGGTGTGGTGTGGTGGGAAGGATGAAGGGAGAGGGGGAAGAAAGGCATATGGACAGAAGAGATTGGAGGAGAGGTAGGAGTGACTGGAGAGCAGTTGGGAAAGGGAGGATGAGAGGCAGAACAACAGAGTAGGTGAGCGGGATGAAGGAAAGAGAGAGAGAGAGAGAGATAAGTAGTCAGGAAACCAGAGAGAGAAGTGTTTCTACACATTCCCTCAAC
>OOFC01042225.1:0-11734 GCA_900323345.1 Pseudochromis fuscus | reverse complement strand
TCGTCCTCTGCTTCCTCATCGCCGCTCTGTCCTCAATGCTGGCCGGCCTGTGCTACGCCGAGTTTGGCGCCCGCGTCCCCAAGACTGGCTCTGCATACCTTTACAGCTACGTGACGGTTGGGGAAATCTGGGCCTTCATCACAGGATGGAACCTCATCCTCTCCTATGTGATAGGTGAGTTGTTACAGTCAAAACACCAGGAAAGTAACTTCAAGTCACCACATCGTTGATTTACCTTCCCGTCTACTCTTTTTTTCAGGTACGGCCAGCGTGGCCCGAGCTTGGAGCTCAACCTTTGACAACCTGGTTGAACAGAAGATCTCGGACTTCTTCAAAGCCTCCATGGCGATGAAGGTGCCAGGAGGGGTGCTGGCAGAGTACCCTGACCTGTTCGCCCTCATCCTGGTCCTGCTGCTCACTGGTGAGTTTGCTGTGCTCGGTTTGCCCTTATTCTCAGTGGGTCGGTGTAGTATGAAAGGGCAAATTGAAAGATGCATTTTTTCATTAACAGTTTTCTGTAATCTTTGTTTTTGGGAGTTATTCAAAAGTTTTACCTGTAAAAACTTTTTTTAAAAAAGTCCAAGAAAGTAAAATCCCTGATGGATTGAACTGCTCTCAGCTCTTATTCATTGAAAATTCAGTCCAGTAATGTCTTATTAAAAAAATTAGACATTGATCATTCCGGTTCATGCAGCAGTTGTTATCATTACATTCAAATTATTGCATAACAGCCAGAACAGTTGTCGCACTAATGTTGCAGCTCGTGTGGCGTGCCAGTAACAGTGTTAGCGGGAAATAATTGGTGGATTAGTGTCGCTCGACTGATGGTTTGTTGGCAGTGATGAAGCATGAACACGTCCACCCACATAGCAGGACATGCTGTTATTGATGCTGAATCTAAAGTCCCTCTTCTCTCTCCCTTCCCGTCATCACCCTTCTTCCTGCATTTCCTGTCCTCAGGACTTCTGGCCTTTGGCGTGAGCGAGTCGGCGCTGGTAAATAAGATCTTCACGGGCATCAATCTGGTGGTTCTGGGTTTTGTTATCATCTCCGGCTTTGTCAAGGGGGACACAACCAACTGGAACCTCACAGAGGACAACTACATCAGCTACATTAACGGCAGCAATGGCAGCAAGACTTTAAAGTCAGTATTCGCCAGCCCCTGCCACCCCTGTCTGATAGTTTAACTTGTTTCATCTGTGTGTGGCTGATTGTTAAAGTTTTTTCCTTTTCCCTGTCACTCAGAGTGGAGGAAGATTTCGGCGTGGGTGGTTTCGCTCCGTTTGGCCTCGCTGGAGTGTTGTCAGGTGCAGCCACCTGCTTCTACGCCTTTGTGGGATTTGACTGCATCGCAACAACAAGTGAGTGGTTTGTGATATTTCCACGATCAACAAGGTAGAAAAAAGTTTCAGGAAAAATCTTACAGAAGGGATATTTATTAAAATATTAAGATACTCGCCATTCTTCTATGAGTGGAATAAGTGATAATTAGAAACATAAATTGGATCCAGTTGTTGTTCAGTCCTGATGTGAAGTGTTTTTGCGTGTATGTTTATTTTTTTTGTAACTGGTTCTAGTTTTTTGAATTTTTCTTTTGTGAATAAATGTGCAATTTAGTGCTGGCTCTTGTTGACCTTTAGTTCTCGTGTTCACACATAGTGAACGTGGGAGCTAAACTAACAATGCTCAGCCAACGCAGTGCGAAATGTGAGACGTGACCTACTGTGTCAGGACCCTCAGGGCTCACTGATGCAGTCCACTCATCCTCTTCTTGTCATCCTCAGGCGAAGAGGCGAAGAACCCCATGCGGTCCATACCCATCGGCATCGTGGCCTCACTGCTCATCTGTTTCTTCGCCTACTTCGGCGTGTCCGCTGCCCTGACCCTCATGATGCCGTACTACCAGCTGAACACTCAGAGTCCTCTGCCCGAGGCCTTCACCTACGTCGGCTGGTCTCCTGCTAGATACATCGTGGCCGTGGGTTCTCTCTGCGCTCTGTCCACCAGGTGAGGAAAGGAGGAAACTCCAAATATTTCCTACGTCATTGTCTTTTAGTTTATGTCGTGAGACTTTTTAATTCCAGTGCTAACCTACTGATCTTCTCCCAGCCTCCTAGGCTCCATGTTTCCCATGCCTCGGGTTATTTACGCCATGGCGGAGGACGGGCTGCTGTTCCGTGCTCTGTCCAGGATGAACGCCCGCACAAAGACCCCTCTCCTGGCGACCATTGTTTCTGGCATCGTTGCCGGTGAGAGAGATTTTTCTGTGTTTCTTTCTCGTCATGTTTGCTTGTTGCTTCGGGCCAGCAGGTTGTCTTTGCAGCGTCAACCTTCTGCTGTCAAGTCTGTTTTGCTGAAGTCACGGCTCCGTCTCCTGCCTCAGCTCCTGTCTGACAGGCTGTCTGCTCAGGATCAATAACACTTTTGTAGAAAAGGCAACAAAAACAGAAACACTGATGTTTATTTTTTTATGTCCATACAGACATTGCTGCAAGTTTTAAAGCATTCCTTTATTATGTCCTGTATCTTTAGTGTCAATGTCCTAAAATGTGTTCGCTGTGTTTCTCCTCGTCACAGCTCTGATGGCCTTTCTGTTCGACCTGGGAGCGCTGGTTGACCTCATGTCCATTGGGACGCTGTTGGCGTACTCTTTAGTTGCCATCTGCGTCCTCATTCTCAGGTAAGCGCCTTTATTTTCTCAAAATTATGTCAGATACTCTGTGGAAGCTGATGTACTGATACCACTGGCAAATATCCAGGAAGCCAGTTCACAGCATATGTACATCAGAGTCTGTGTACTATTTATTTATTATGTTTGCAGTGGATATTTAAAGCTGTAGGTTTTAACTTTCTGTTTTTACAAGTGTAAATAATTTCTCCTCCCTACACAGGTATCAGCCGGGCACCCTGAACTCATCCAGCCAGACGGAGAAGCTGGTGGAGTTGGTGGAAGGCGAGAAGGTGGCTGTGAGCGGCGGGGACAGCGGCGACGAGTACGGCATGGAGACGGAGGAGAGGCCGCTCCGAGAAACCTTCACCGCAAAGCTGCTCTTCTGCCCGAGTGGAAAGATCCCAACACAGACCTCTGGAGTCATCGTCTACGCCACCACTGCGATTATTTGTAAGTGTGTCAAGGAGAATAAAAACACAGCTTATTGACAGTTAGCTGGTAAAATAAATATCTCTGTGACGCCAGTCTGGGTAACCTTCTCCCCCCATCTCTTCGCCTGCAGCGGTTCTTATCACTGTACTGTGTGTTATTCTGGCCAACTGTCTGCCGATGCTGCTTGCCGGGCAGCCAGCCGTGGTGGTGCCCTGTGTCATCCTGGCTCTGCTCTGTGCCGTCTGCGTTATCATCATCTGGAGGCAGCCGGAGAGCAAAGAGGCTCTGACCTTCAAGGTAGCTATCAGACCTCTGAGAACAGAGAAGATACCACTTCTCATTCAGTGTTAATTTGGTTCATGTTGTTGCAGTCCTGAAATTTTGTCTCTGTCTCCTCAAGGTCCCTCTGCTTCCTTGGTTGCCTCTGTTCAGTGTTTTTGTCAACATCTACCTCATGATGCAGCTGGACTGGGGTACATGGTGTCGCTTCGCCGTCTGGATGGTGATTGGTGCGTTTTTGGACACCAGTTGACTTGTGTTTCTTATCACTACTTGTGCTCCACACCTTAATCAAGCTGTTTCCTAACTTCCTGTTGCCTGTCTTCTCCTCCCACCTCCAGGTTTCGCCATCTACTTCTTCTATGGCATTAAGAACAGCAGTGAGGCCGGCAGCAGTTCGTCCCCGCGCAAATACAAGCCCACGCCGCAGAACAAGAGCCCGATTTACAAGGGCGCTCCTGACGACAGCGACATGGAAGCAGGCAACAGTCCCTGATACAGGCTGACGTAGACCTGGGGAGAGCTGCAGAGCATCTACACTCATCAGTGTCGGCGACTCGGAGCGCTGCCCTGGGTTTAAAGGGAGGAGAGGCAAGAAGACGCCACACACATCTTACCTCTGACCCGGAGGCTGATTAACTTGATGGCTAGACACTGTGACAGAGCCACTTCCTGGCCCGTGTGTGTCTGTTTTAACCTGTCTGTTTCTACTTAGCCTTAGCCCCTCTGGAGACGTTTACCTGCCTATAACACATGCTTTGAATGGACCTAACTAACAGAGTACTCCTCGTGAAGTTTTCCGTTATCCGAAGCTGTTAACTTGAGAAGAATGTTACCCTTTAGCTGTTCCCGTCTTTGTTTCCTCTCAGTTATTAGACTGTGTGCGGAGCCATTTGGCTACTGGAGGTGAATAAGAGTTACAATGCTCAACCACTATGAAATACGACTTGAGCCAGTGATTGTACGACTGTCGAGACGCCACCGGTTCTTCTAGGTGGAGATGAAAATCAGTTACCTCTTACCAACATCTGACAGTGGAGTTAACATGTCGGGTTTACCATGTTTTTATTGCACCAGCCTGTTTTGTTCGCATGTTAACAGGGTAGCACTGAAGCTGTGTGAGTCGCAGGGGGGTCAGCGGCACACGGTCGAGGTCGACGTCACCGACACGGTGCGATTCAGTGTCTGGAGAGGAGGTTCACACTTTACAGATGAGTTATTAACACACTGTCGCCCTCGTGAGTCCTCCCAGCTCCCAGAGAACAACCACACTGTGTGTGTACACCACACCATAGTGAAAGTACTTACTGTAAAGTATCCTTATTCTTTGTCTTACATTTGCATTTGCAGACATTACGGGGCCTGTTGGTTCAAAGTAAAATTGTTTTGGAAAAAAGGCAAAAAACTTGCCTTCAAGCCAAAAAGGATCGAGAAGATGAAGTATTTAATCCCATCTATATGTTATTGTAAAACAAATATTGTTTTTAGGTTTATTTCTTTTTTAAAACAACAAACAGACAAAGATCTGAATGAATTTTAAATAATCCATCTCTGTAAATTTCCACATTTCATTTTTATACCTGCACTTGTCTCGCTGTCTGAAGAGGTATTAAAAATATACCTAATACACAATGAATTGTGACGTCTGTCAGATGCACTTGTTGTCTGGGAGCTGGGGGCCTGTTTCTTTTATCACCACTAAAATATCTTTTTTTTTTTTTTTTCTCACCTTTTTTGCTTTTTACTTCCTTGTGAAAAAACATTTTTTCACAAAGGTTCTTGTTTAGTTTCAATTGAAACTTGTTCTTGGCAGCTTTGTCTGTTGAGTTCCCATCACCTTTATTTTATTTTTACTACTATTATGTACTTTTTCTTTATAGAACTGTTAATATTTAAATGTTTATAGTATTGTTTGTTTGGGATAGCTTTCTTTTTTGTTCGGCTTTTTCATATCAACTTCAATCAGTATGCTTTTTAGATGTTAATGTATTTTAATTGTTACATGTACAGTTTTTAGAGTGCTGATCTTTTTTTTGTTGTTGTTTTCTTTATTGCAAATGTGATGATTTGTGATCTTTCCCGACCAAATGAACGTTTGTGGAAATTTTCCAAAGCAAAGAATGACCACTAAAAGTCGGTCTCTAAATTGTTATAATTTTAAAGACTTATTTTTACCCCAATCCTTTGGAGTCAATATGATAAATTATTGTTAATAGCAGTTTCTGTTGTCCTAGTTAAGTGCTTTACTGTAGAGTGTACAGTATTTGTTTAACACTTTATTTGTATAATGCTGTAAATTATACAAATTTCTTTAAACTATGACCTTAAGTATAATTTGATAAAGGAAGTTTTTGTAAGGTACACTTCAAAGCATTTTGTTTATCCCTTGATGCTGCTGAAATCAATGTTATTAAAAAGAAAAGCGGTTCCAGTGGAAGCAAAATTGAGAAACTACTTTAGTTTTAGACGTGTCAGAAGTTGACACGACTCCCAAAAAGTTTGTGGAGGAGGGAGTTGATGGTAGAGTTGCATTCAGCCAGTATTTTTAGATGATAAATAGAAACTGGTGCCTAAAGAACCCTCTGTCTGCCTGAGAAAGGCACTGGGGCTGGTCAAACAAAGGGTCCCAGCTTCATGAAGGACTGTTTGAAAATACCCAACGAGCTGCTGTCATGGATCAACATTTTCACTCAAGACTTGAAATGGAAAATCTGCTCTTGAACCTTCACGCTGAGCATTAACATTTTCCTGCCAGTAATTGATAATTAGACGGTTATGTGACGCGGCGCCACACTGAGCCCTTCACATCCAGCCCTCGTGCCTTTTGATCACCAGTCCGATCATCTCCCCTCTCAGCGCTGCTTCATCAGCAGCTACAATCTATTTTTGTCTTTGTTTTATATCCTGTACATATGGCTTTCATGTATAAAACAAGCTGTATTTTCAATGGTTGGTCGTTTTTTGGTTTTTTTTTTTGTTTGTTTTTTTAATAAACAGTGATTCATGCTCATGGCTGATGAGAAGTCTGTGTTTTTCCATCTACCTGAGACATTTACTCAGTTTGAATTCATAAGCTGTTGAGCAACCTTTCCGGTTTCTCCATGAGACACTGGTGACTCACTAAACCACGTGAACAATGTCAACCTTGTAAGTCCCATCATGTCCGTACTGCAAGGCTGGTTTTAATGATTTTGCAACAGGACACAATCAGATCAGAACAAATTCTACTGTTGTATCCATTATCTCTGCCAAGGGGGTTATGGGTTCACACAACACAATGTTTGGTTTATGCCATCAGTGCAGCTGGATTGTGCCTCTGCTCAGTTTGTGCTCGCTGAATACTTTAGTAGTATTTTGTAGTACTAGTGTCTTACTGTTGAAGTTATTAATATTAGTAGTTTTACATTTTATTAAAAAAAATGTTAATGATAGTTATTGGGATGTATTGATAACTTAGTAGGAACACATTTCTAATAGTTGAAAATAAAAAGCAGCTTCTTGGTTTCTTATTCTGGTCTTATTTTGTAGTTCTCCCTTCACAACACAGCATTTAATCTGAGCAGACTTCGCTCACTGAAAACCTCCGTCTGATCTGTTGAGAGAAAATTAACTTCTGTTAAACCTGATTGACAGGTTAACCAGTGTGTAACAGTAGTAAGTTACAGTGTGTTCCCAGCACTGAGACAGAGGCTAACACAGTTCAGGAAACTAATATACCACTTCATTGTAAATTCAGTTTCTGGCACTCAGCACACTGGGGGCTCCTCGATGCACCCAGCCCACTGACCAAGTCCAAACTGTTTGCTCTCCATCTGCTGGTCTCTTCCCGGCTTGTACCACTTCCTGGTAAGCTCTTCACTCTCCCAGCACGGCCTTCTGACTAGAGCAGGGGTGGGCAATCCTTGTCCTTGAGGGCCGCTATCCTGCATGTTTCAGATGTGTCCCTCTTCCAACACAACAACACAAGGACTTATCTGTCACCAGCTCCCCCATAACCATACATAGACCTTGGATTGCAACATAATAACATAATACATACATAATAACAAAATAAAAAGTGTAAAAAGAAGAAGTCACAAAAGGAAAAAAAGTCTTGTAATTTCTTCCAGTAACACTCTGGGGTTGAAATTTTTATTTTTATTTGTGGAAATAATTTTCAATAACACACTAATAAAGTCGGGGCACTGCACAGTTGCTCAGTGGTTAGCACTTGTGCCTCACAGCAAGAAGGTTCAGGGTTCGAATCTCAGCTTGGGCCCTTCTGTGTGGAGTCTGCATGTCCTCCCTGTGCATGGTGGGCTTTCTCCGGATACTCCAGCTTCCTCCCACAGTCCAAAGACATGCTTGTTAGGTGAACTGATCAAACTAAATTGACCGTAGGTGTGAGTGGGAGCATGAATGGTTGTCTATATGTTAGCCCTGTGATAGGCTGGCAACCTGTCCAGGGTGTACCCCACCTCCTGCCCGATGACAGCTGGGATAGGCTCCAGCAGACCCCTGTGACCCAAGTGTGGAGAAGCAGGTATAGAAGATGGCTGACACTAATAAAGTCAGTTATCCTTTACAGCAACCTTATAAGTTCATGTCGTACAAATGAAACAACACAGAGAGAATTCAAATACCTTTATTTTAAATGTGATGTTGCAACAGTTAAACACACACACACACACACACACACACAGTCTCTTTGTCTCATAAAATGACCATACAGTCTGATTTGGATGTGTTACCTGCTCAATGAGAGGCTTGTCTAATATCTGTCTGATTCATATTTGATAACTGTAATGCAACCATAACCTGTTCAGCGATCCCTGGGCTTTAAAAAAATAATGATTAAAAACTGTGGGTCTTGCACCTCTAAGGAACCTCATATCTCATGGTCCATATTAACAAAAATAATAAGGGTTCTTATTAATCTAGCATCTTAAAATGATCTTCTACACCACACACATCCAGGTATGATGCTCACACTGTACTTTAAAAACAAATTAGCAACTTATCAAACATTAGGAGAAGACGAAACTGTGGCAACTGTTAGTTTTCCAAGTCCTCCTTCCTGTGTGGAGGAGTTGCACCTGTAAACTGAGCAGCTGATGATGAACATGTTATCTTCTGTATCTAAGGACTTATCTGTCACCAGCTCCCCCTTCATCCATCACGACAGCTCCAGAGTCAGTGTGAGGGATTACACAACAAGGATGTGGATGAATGTGCTTGAGACTGATGACTGATTGAGCTTTGATCACAGAGATGGAGTCCATACAATTATTGGACTTAAGAAATGTGTATGATGTGAGAAAGTAGCCATTGGTGTGTGAGTGTGTGTGAATGAGGTGTCTTGTAAAGCGCTTTGGGACCTTGCTAAGGTCAGGAAAGCGTTATATAAATGTACTCCATTAAGCATTTACCAAGTAAAGTGAAAATGAATTTGAAAATAGCGCACAGCTTGTAGAGAATAAAGATTTACCTTCAATGAGGATCAGGTATTTGGAACCATTTGTAAGCATACAGCCAAAATCTAAATTTCCTTACAGTACAATTATCTATAATTTTTAAAATCCTTTGCCAGTGTCTCAGGCATCCACAACCATCTTTCTGAAAACCTTAAATCTTTACATTAAATGTTGAAGGTTTCAATAAGACTGGATTTTGAAGCTATAAAAATGTAGGAATGTGCTTCTTTCCATGTTATTTATTTATGAACTTGTTCTTTTAAATTTAATTCAACAAATCAAATTGGTCATTTAATCCTTATTATCTGTCGTATACTTGTTTGAATAAGTCAATAAAGCAAATATTTTACTTTCTTTTTCTTTACATTGGTAGAAATGCAACACAATTTCCACACTTCAAAGTACAGATCATGTGTTGAAGCAGCTTCTCCGCACATTAAGGCTGCCCTCTAGTGGTCAAACCCAGCATCATGTCAGCTGCCTGTTAGCTGTGCACCTCCGGTCCAAAAATACAAACAGCTCCAATCCTTATTAATGTTTCCTGTCATATATTATTCATAACACTTGTGCTATAATAACCCCAGTGACATCAAACAGCCAACTTAGTCAGGGTTTGGTTACAAAATAAATAATTTACATGTTGTGTAACGTCATATCAGCGGGTTTCCGACCGCCTGCCATCAGGTGACGCGTCACAGGTTTAACCCACAGCTAAACCTGTCAACAGGAAGGTGACCTGGAGTGTAGTTGATGTGTTTCACCTCAATGCATCACTTATATAATGTCTGTTGTGACAAAGCGAGTCATCTGTAGTTGTTGTAATGTTCAAATAATCCTTTTTTGTTCACATTTTTTGTTCATTTTATACACACTTCATTCATGTGTGCTCTTTCTGGTGAGATTTCAGGCACTGAGTTATTCACATTATATCAAAAATACAAATTCTTGTCATTTTTTGAAACGACTGAGTAGATGCGTCAATTATGATTATGACTATGACTATGTGTGAGTATATAAATGGATTGAAGGTCTAAGTATAGTGTGCAGAGACCTGAAGGTGAGATGTAATATAGTGTGTGGAGCGCCAAAGTGTTTCATACTGAATACATCAAGATGTAATTGTGAAATAAACAATTACATGTGTAAACTGTATGTGTGAAATGTTATGTCATCAGTTTTATTGAAGCGTATTGTTTTGAAATATATCATAATGTTACATTTAATTTCATAACACCAATCACATTTAGCCTGTTTACCCCCTGGGGGGCGCTGACGACACAGAAGCTGTAAAAAGAGAAATAAAACAGACGTCTGAACAACAGCATTTTGAAATCATACATTTCACAATCTGTTGCTTGATTTGTGTATTTTGCACAATTTATTCATGTGATTAGTTGTTTCATTTTTTTTCTAATGTATTTCATATTAAACACTTTGGAGTTTCATACAAAAGGCTTTAAGGTCTGAGCTTTTCTCACCAGTAAACCAACACAGAGTAGTAAACATGAATTGGGTGTTTTCCATATTGATAAAACTCCTTGTGATGATCCAGTCATACAGACTCTCAGTGGGCAGCTACAGTCGCTTTTTTATGTCTCCAGCAAACAGCAAATGTACCGTTGAACATTTTCACAGTGCAAACTCGTTCTTCAGCAGTCGGATAAACAAACATGTCTTCAGATTTGGTTCAGTTCACTTTCATTGCCCTCATCTCTCCCGCTGTGTTTAGTCCATATCAGGATGTTCAGAGTATTAGGCATGGGGGGGAAAAGGAGGAGGCGTGGCTCAGTCTTGGCATCACTGAAGAGTATAAATACACAACACTGACAGTATCAGTCTTTTAGAGATGTGCGGTTGACAACATAAGCGGCCACTGGAGTACAACTGTACACAAGTGTTGGTAACAGCTGCGAGGGTTATTACAGTTACACACATGCACACAGAGGAGTGAGGGGTTAGGAGGCATTGTTGTGCTTCTACGCCTGTTAGGAACATCAATAAAGTGTCCTAAGTTTGGACCGAGCCATCAGCAGGCACCCGAATGATAAAATAATGTCATATATATATAGAAGTAAAGTGTGTAACTGAGCAGGGAGACATCCCCAAAAAAATCTGAGCAGCCAAGAGAAATCTTCAAATGGAGTCCAGCAGGTAGATCAGCAGAAGCACTGCCGGCTGCCTTTGGTGACCTCCTCCGAGGAATGGACGGTGTTGGGGACAAATCCACTCTTGACGCCCTCCCAGCCGTCCTGGATCTTGATGTCACCGGTACGTACCAGCTCAAAGATGTCCCTCGTCAGATCCACAAATGCCTGAAGTTAAAAATCACAGAGGTGGAGATTGTGTAGGATCATTTAAAATGACTCACAAGTGAAAAACGCACAAACAACAGAAAAGTAGTTTGTGACAATTCTGATAATTAATTGTTGAATTATAATCCAACTGTGGTGGTTCCAACTTTGCAAATGTGAAATATTTGAAATGTGAATTTGACATTTTCCATGAATTATTTCACAAATTCTTCTTATTGCTACTGTTTCTCTTATAATTATTGTTATTGTTAATTTCCTAAAAATGAATTCTTCAGGAGCATCAACACTGAATCAATACTTTCTATTTACTGTTAACTTAGAATCACAAACAACTGAAGCTGGTGTGTTATTTCATGTAAGGCTTAAATTCCCCATAAAGTCGCTGGTGCTGCTTCCTTTCCAGAGAAGATCTTTATTTTACTGTCTGCTAGTATCTGAAAATGTGAAAGTTTAATTTACTTTCTCTGGAAAAAAAAAAGCGGTGCAGTAACAGTTTCATCAGTTCAATCATAACTCACAGTATTTCACAAGATTAAAACTTTTATCCAACACTTTCTGGGATGGATGATCACACGTGACAAAAACAA
>OOFC01042223.1:0-11602 GCA_900323345.1 Pseudochromis fuscus | reverse complement strand
CCAGAGTCATCAGTAACAGACCAAACTGAGTTTGATCAGAACAGAAATGAACCAAATCAAAGCTGCAGCTCCTCTTCTACCTGAGCAGGTGAGTCCAACAGCTTTGTGAGGTGAGCAGCTGTTTCTAGCTGAGTCTGATCTTCTACAGTCCAGGAGAGCAGACTCATGGCCTCCACACTGGAACTCTCTGGTCCACATTGGAGCCTCCATGTCTCCATAGAGCACCCCCTGGAGGACTGAAGGAGCCCCACAACCAAGCTCCCTGCAGACCACCTCTGCATCCTGCTGGTCAAAGTCGGCTTCACACACTGAGGACCACTGCTGGTCAGACTGGTCAGACTTGACCTCCAGTCTGCCTGAACACAGACTGCTCCCATTCACCAGCCTGACAGAGTCTGCAGAGACAACAGAGGATCAAACAGAGAGAGATACAGAATGTTGTAGAATGAATTTGGGATGTTCAGATGCCTCCTAACAGTGTTGGTGATGGAGAACAATGTAAACATCTAAAGTGACTGACATTTTGTTCACTGTCACAACAAATGATGTCAGTGTTTGTGTGTTCAACAGTAATTTCAACACCTTTCAGATCAGGCATAATTGTTGTAGTTTGATGTCCTTCATCTTATTAGGAAACACAAAACTGAGTTAATTGTAATCACATACATTTTATAGCTTTCAATAGTCTCTGACTTTGGACCTTTGATTATGGGAATGGTTGCTGCTGTGTTTCTAGGAACCAGCTGCTGATTCTCTATCCAGGAAAAATCTGCGGAATCCCAAATAAAACTCTAAATTTCTGCTGTTGTTTGAATCAGCAGACTTTAAACTAACTTAATATTGAAAAATTGTGGACATGGCTATTATTTTTGCACGGTTTTGGTTCTATCTTGACACCTCCCTGCTGAACCCTGGGCCTAGTCGGCCCTGATGACCAGCCATGCCTCCTAAAGCTTCAAACATCATCACTGTAGAACAAGTCACTATGGCTCAAGTATGAGAATTGTTGGATCAGCAAATGGATTTCTACAGAAAAGCTTCAAAACCTGTGTGTGTTCAAACAAGGGAATTGATGATCTGTCAAAGCCAGGCTATGATTTCAAAGTGAGTCTAGACATGACTCAGAAGGACTTTGATGATTTTAAAGACTCCTGTAGAACTTGGATCAAAAAATGTAATGAAACCAGGTGTGACTTTGACACAATTTGTAAAAGTTTGATCTAAGTGTCCGACAAGACAGAATATCTGGAGGGTCAGTCAAGACACCATAATATTGTTGTAAATGGCATTGAGGAGTCTGGGAGAGAAAATGTGTCTGAATCTGAAGAAAAAGTGAGAAAACTCTTCAGAGACAATGTCCCCATCAGGAAGACCTTGACCCACTGTGGTCAGATTTCTGCAGTTGAAGGACAAACTTGCTGTCTTGGATAAAACTAAAAAGTTGAATGGCTCAGGCATCTTCATTAATGAGGACTTTCCTGAAGCTCTCCGGCAAAAAAGGAAAAAACTACCCCCTGCAATGAAGGCGGCTCATGAGAGGTGATATTGTATATTTGAAATATGACAAACTTATCATCCATCCACCTGCTCAACAGTCAGCTCAACAAAGGACGGCCAATGCCCAAAGTCTGGCTCACTAGTGTCCACCATTGGGCATGTACATTGTACTTTGGTTACTAAATCTTACATTATTGTTTTCATATATTATGGTTCACAACACATCTGATTATGAAGGACATACCTTTAAGCTTTCTGATCCCTCTACAACTGATTTCTACAATTTTGATGTTGACTGAGACCATCATTTTCATCATTTGATGTTTCTAACCTTTGTTGTTATTATAATGAAACTCAGTTTAATGATTTATGCATGTCTCTACCTCCTGACATATTCTTTACATTTCATCTGAATATTGTCTTTCCAGCAACTATGACAAATTCATTTATTTTTTTATCTTCACTTAAACATTTTTCTGTTATTGCTTTATCAGAACCATGGCTCACAAAAGCATCTTTAAATTGTCCAATTACAATGTGGTTCACAATGTCAGGGAGAATAGATCTTGAGGAGGAGTGTCTGTTTATTCATGATGATTATGAGTTCAGAATCAGGACTGATCTCTCTCTGAAATCGGATAAAGCTGAAGTAGAATCAATGTTTGTTGAGCTCTTTGGTCTCTCTGGTGGAAAGAATATTATTATTGGTGTTATTTATCCCACATGACTCTGCCATCAAAGATTTTAATAGCAGTTTAAGTTCTTTTGATCTGATTTAAAAAAGGAAGGAAAACTGTTTTATTCTAGGAGATTGCAACATAAACCTCTTTAAACATAAATCAGAGACCCTCAGTGGGGATGTTTCCTCTAATTCTTAAGTCCACATTAGTTCATGGAAATTCAGCAACTTTAATTGACAACATCTTAACTAACTCTCTGGGTAAAGGGATGAAAGCTGGGATTTTGTTTTTAGATTTGTCAGATCATTTCCCGTAATTCCAGTATTCTATATAATCAATGCTGCTAGAGCAAAATATACCAGGAAAACAATCCACAAAAGAATACTGCGCAAGTCAAATATTTCTACATTTAAAGGTATGCTTGCTTGCTAGTATGTCATGGAATGATATATATGAGGAAAATAATGCTGATTTGGCATATAGAAAGTTTATGAAGGCTATAAGCTTTAGCTTCAATGAATGTTTTCCAATTGGTAAGTCTATCAAGAAATATAGTCTTTAACAAGCCTTGGCTTACAGTGGATTTATTGAAACTGCTGAGGAAAAAAAAAAATTATATAGAAAATATATTTTTTGAATCTTTTATGAATCTTATAGAAATAAATATACACATTGGTTGTAAATCAGCAAATAAAATCCTTTCCTGTCATGGTAATCCACTGGATTTTATTCCAAAAAAATTTCCTTTTATCTCTTCTTTTAAGCCTCCTGATATTTATGAAATAAGTGACATAATTGATGAATTAAAATCAGCTGGCCATAATATTTCTGTATCCCTTGTCAAACAGATTCAACAGTCCATATTGCAGCTGCTGGTTCACATCTTTTCATTGTCTTTAAAAACAGGTATTGTGCCTGAGGATTTAACAGTTGCCAAAGTTATACCTTTGTTCAAATCAGATGAACCACGTTGCTTTAACAACTATAGAACTATATCTATTTTACCATGTTTTTCAAGAATTTTAGAAAAACTTGTAAGAAACAAATTCTTTCTCATTTAGATTCAAATTGAATTCTCCACAAACGTCAGTCTGCTTTTCGAAAACATCACTCCACTTATATGGTTCTGCTTCACCTGATTGACAAAGTTAACTGTGCACTTGAAAACAATGAATATACTTGTATTTTCATTGACATTTCAAAAGCTTTTGACACAGTAAACCATCACATTTTATTTGCAAAATTGTATAAATATGGTTTTCATGATGTTACATACAAATGGTTAACTAATTATGTCACTGATAGTTTGTTTGTGCTATGGGTTGCTGTTCCAGCAAAGCTAGATTACCCTGTGGGGTCACGCAGGGGTTCATTCTGGGACCATTATTATTTCTCATTATATAAATCCTTTGCTCAATAATGTTTGCTGATGACACAACCCTTGTTCTTTCTCGAATTCAAATTTTGAATCACTTCTAAAGGATGCTAATGCTGGCTTAACTGCTTATGCTATGCGGTTTAGACTAAATAAATTATCTTTGAATATAAGGAAATCTAACTTTGCTATTTTCAGTGGGAAAAAAAAACATATTCTAAGGATTCATCTAAAATTATAATTGACTCTGTTGAGATGCCACAGGTGTCCAGTGCAAAATTTGGGGGCATTTTTGTTGATGAGGGTTTGAACTGGAAAGAACAAACTGACTGGGTAAGCAAAAAAATCTATAAATCTGTTGGTGTAATAATAAGGAGGGTCAGTCATCTTGTTACCACAAACTATCTTTTAACTCTTTATTATAGCTTGATTTATCCCTATCTTTCATATTGTAATATTGTATGGGAGAGTACTTTCCAACTGCTTTTCATAAAAGTTTGGTCCTGCAGAAACGCTTTGTTAGGATTGCAACCAGATCAGAATCACACACCATCTGCCCCTTTATTTCAAAGTCTCCAAATTGTTTCTATTTATGATATCAATGTTTTCAAATATGTGTTTTTACCTACAAAATACTTTTATCCATCCATTTTCTATACCTGCTTATTCCACACTTGGGTCGCAGGGGTCTGCTGGAGCCTATCCCAGCTGTCCACAATACTTTTAATTGAAGCTAATATTCCTTAGCAGTTCACAGCCTATTTCACAGTTAATTCACAGTTACATTCACACTTTACTCGGAAATCTTCAGCTCTTCATCTTCCTAACTTTCTTACTTGCCGAGGTCAGTTTTCAATAAGATTTAAGTCAGAAAAGCTATGGAATGTGGAATGATTCCACCGCTCAACAATCTGCATCTCTTTAAAGTGTTATAAAAATGTCTGAAGAAACATTTTACTGTCTCCTAATGGGTGCTCCACGAGTATGTTGTTTATCCTTTAACTTGTTCTACTGTATTTATTGTGATGTATTTTTATTTGATTTTATTGATGTATGTGTATTTTTTTCACACTTTCACATTCATATTTTCTGCTCTTTACTTAATTCTGATTGTTATTATTTTGATGTTACAATCTAACATATTTGTGTACTGTAGTTTGTTGTCACTTTTGCTTTCTACGTATTATGTATTTTTCTTGTATTTTTGAGTTTTAATAACCCTGTGAAAATTTTATTAAGTGGATGCTTTAAATAAGAATAAAGTAGCCTCTTCCTGCATTGTATTTCATTATATTCTACTTTTGTCTTTTTTGTGTATTTTAATGGTGCAAAATAAACTATAAACTAAACTTTGCCCAACAGACAGTTTCCAGCATCTTAACTCTGATCTCAATGTTTTTGAGTCTTTGGGCCCTGATGACACAACTTGTTGCTCATCACCTTGTTTAGCTTCTCTCATTTCAGTCAGAATTACTGTGAGATGATGCAGTATTCCTAGACCCACTCCATCCTCTCAATACAAATCTCATAACTATTCAGACTGAGACAAAACCTCCTTCTCATAAAAATTTCTTCTGTCTATCAGAATGTGAAGATAATTAAATTGTGTGACAATAATATTTTTTCTTAAATTACTCAAGTTGTTTTTCAGCTGATAACTTTGGACCAACTAAAGCAGTGACTTTGATAGGAACGCTGTAATTCCTGTTTGAGGATTTCGGTTCTCAGAGATGGGAAGTAACGACGTACAAGTAACGAAGTACATTTTTTTGGTATCTGTACTTTACTGAGTAGTTATTTTTCTGAGTACTTTTTACTTGTATCCGCTACATTTTAACACAAGTATCTGTACTTTTTACCATGTACATTTTCAAAACAGGCTCGTTACTTTTAATGCACGACAACAATAAAATCATTGTAATATTATTTAGATCAGAATTAAAAACATCTCCGCAGGCTCAGTCAATCGTATGAAACATTACTCACGGTTCCATACATCCCAACTTGTGATTGGCTCGCTGTCCATGATCGTTCTTTTCATTGGCGACCCCTTTTCCACCAAGCAAGAACAGGTGCTAGTTCCGGGCTGGTTCTAGTCCTTGGGGCCGCGTCACGTAAAACATCAGTACGTCACTGCATAGGTAGCCGGTTCATAACAACCGGCCACTAGCAAGCTAGCTGCTGTTAACAAACTACTGTTATTCTGTCACTATCAGTCCATGAAAAAAATATTTGTTTCAGCAGATATTCTAGTTACAACATGATTGAGTTAACAAAGCAGTTTTGCATTGCTACGTGTGGTATTTATTCAGATTTGGGAAATGACAATGTTCTTACTGGTCGCACATGATGGAGCAGCACCCTCACTGTAATAATTAGTGGTGGGTAGATGAGGCCTCATGAAGTGTTGCGACACATTACCCAAACTGTCTCGATACGTGTTGGTACTGTGTTGCTCAATACTGACACCTGTTGGATCTTAACAATCATTACAGGCAGTCTCCCTGACAGACTCAGCTGACATACTGATTTAATGACCTAGCGATGGTGTAGAATTGTGTATGGACGTGTCCATACCAAACAATGACTGAAATGTCCATCATAGGGTCATCTATACACCAAGAGGGAACAGACTGCTAAAGAGGTCCACGTACTTGTGTTTGTTTATTTATGCAAATTTACCTGAATGCGATGAGATTCCTGCTCGTGACAATTCGTTACTTTCAGCATTATGGCACGACTGTGTGAGGATGTTTATGTACTTGTCTTTGAGGCAAGGAGGATTTTATTTATATATATTTAGGTTTGGGAAGAATCCTTCCTTATAAACACAGTTTGGGATACAGGCGAAACAGCAGCTGTTTCGTCACGTGACTTTCTTAACGTGATATGCACACCCACACGGGGTTTCGCTCTGTGAGCTCAACACATGCGCTGATGCATCGGTGCTGCCAGACCCATCACTAGTAGTAATGTTGAAATGGAGGAATTATCGTGTGCATACAAGTGCTGTTCCTGGTTTTACAAGTCTACACTGAGATCCAGAGCCAAAACCGTACTTTCATTACTTTACTCTTATACTATCGCTAGCTGTGTTTCTACTGTCACTCCCCAAGCTCCCGGCGTAGTTGCTGCTTATTCGGTGCCAAGTCTGGCCCAGCAAAGAAGTGGGGCCAGAGGTGGCCCCTGTTTTAGCAGCTGAGGCCGGTTCTCGTGGCGGTGGAAACACAACAAACTGTCGCTGAGTCAGGAACTGGCCCTGGAACCTGTTTGCTGGAAAAGGACAGCCACACGACTTTCTCTGCCCGCAGACTTTAAGTAGCATAGTTGTTTTTTCACACTAACTCACTTCAGTAACTTGAACGAGAGATTTGTTAATGTGAGGAGGATTATGGAGCTGAACCAGGCAGCAACATGTCTGACACAGAGGAGCAGGACAGTAAAGTGGTAGCGGTAAACCCTGACAACTGCACGCCAGCTTGTAGATCTGTTCTTTATGAAAGTGTAATGTATAAGTGTTTCAAAGTGACACAGATCAGGTCCTAACAGGTTAATAGCCTTCAAATTAACCATTGTGTGATGTGAGGTTAAGAGGTTACAATTCACTTTACACAGAAAGGACTGTACAAAAATACTTTGTACATTTACTCAAAAAGTACATTTCATAGCCTGTACTTTTTACTTTTTACTTGAGTAATTATTTCAATGAGTACTTTTACTTTTATCAAAGTCATTTTTTTCTCAAGTACTTGTACTTTTACTGAGTAGAGAATGTAAGTGCTTTTCCCAACCCTGTCGGTTCTACAGAGTTACAGTACTTTGTTTTAAGTTGACTTATTTGTCAACTGAACCAGTCTCTGATGATGAAGGACTCACCTGAGCAGGTGAAATCCAGGATGTGGGTGGAGGTATCAGATTTGGCACAGTCCTTCAGAGCAGATCCAGACTTAACACAGTCAGGTTTGATCCACCACACAGATATGTTTGAGGACTCCTTTCTCTGTTCTATAGAAACAGCAGAGCCACAGTCCAGATGTTTACAGACAACAGCTGCTTCCTTCAGGGTCCAGTCATAGCCAAACACTGGTCTCCATTTTCTATGTTTCACCTCCAGTGAACCTGCACAGCGACGGACTCCTCCCGCCAACCTGACATCATCAGACTCTGAACAGAAACCAGAGAGTCATCAGTAAAGAAGTGAATTTTCTTCTGAAATGAAAAAAGTAAAACTTAAAGGTTGATTCTGCCTTTGTGATTTTTTTGATCTCTTGGTCTCTTCTATTTACCTGTTGATCCAGGCTTTCCTTTGGCTTGGAGACCTGAGGAGAACACAAATATTACTATGCAGCAAGGTTTGGATTGCTGGTAAGCCTTTCAGCTGCCAACGCAATGTTCAAAGCTTTCTCCATCCCATGAGCACTTTATTAATGAGGGAGGGTGCGCACACATTTCTATAAACAAATTCAGACAAAATGATGAAAAACAAAACTAGCTAAAAAGGAAGGAGGAATGGTGGTGTCCAATTTCCAGATTTACTAATGAGCATCCCAAGTTCTAATAATACAACAATGGCAAAACAAACTAAACCAGGCAAAATGGAGGCAAAACTTACCACAACCTATACATGGATCTTTAATATGTTTACGGTCTGGAAGAGAATTGGTAGACTTTGTACATTGGGTAACGACTTATTCGTGCTTGTGCCCTAACTAAACTACCTAATCAAAAAACTGACTAAGAACAGAAAAATACGCCAAACTGAACTACCAGCGCACCACAGCCAAACTAAAATAACAAAACCCAGCAGTCTAACACGTGCATGTGTAATGGTTATAGAAATGAAGAGGAAATTCCATTATGAACATGTGGTGTGCGGATGATCGATCATTCTATTGTCTGCTGCTTCGGTCTTTCAGGCGAATGTGGGGTGCTGGACTGAGAGGAATGATCTGTGTTTGGAACTTGAGTAACTCCTGTTATTTTGGAGAATATCTATGATTGTTTTGTATTGTTTCCTTCAAGGTTATTCCTTTAAAAGATGTTCCTCAAATCACTGTTTGGGTTCGATTGCTTATGCCTGCTAACCTGCAGAAGGGGGTCGCGTTGCTCTCGGCCGTCCATTACAAAACCTGACCCGACTGATGCAACACAGTGTCTGTGTTTTGTTATTTCCCCCCTTCACAGGTAAGAAAAGTGAAGATGCCATGTTTCATGGTGCACGCATTATTTTCTGTGTTAGGGGATGAGGAGAAAGTAAAACACTGATCTCTGCAGTAACTTTGAGAGCTCATCTCATAGGGGTCTGCTGGAGCCTATCCCAGCTGTCATTGGGCAGGAGGCGGGGTACACCCTGAACAGGTTGCCAGCCTATCGCAGGGCTAACATATAGACAGACAACCATTCACACCTACGGTCAATTTAGTTTGATCAATTCACCTAATCAGCATGTCTTTGGGCGGAAGCCGGAGTACCCGGAGAAAACCCACGCATGCACAGGGAGGACATGCAAACTCCACACAGAAAGGCCCAAGCCGAGATTCGAACCCAGAACCTTCTTGCTGTGAGGCACAAGTGCTAACCACCGCGCCGCCCCAACTTTGAGAGCTAATAAGCTCAATACAGATGAACTTCTACTATCGCTTTCTTGCTAACTGCATGACGGCACGAAAGTGTATGTGATGTTTCTGTGCAATATTGGATGGTTAATAAGGATATATATATCATATGAAAACGGGTTTTCCTTGTTATATTTGTGTTTATGGATAAAACAGTGAAGTTAATGACTTTCCCTTTGCAAGATATTCTGGTTATGACGTGATTGATGTGAAGCTATTTCATTTATATTTGAACTTAAGCAGATGTAGAATGTAGTTCATATTCAACACTGGAAATATAGATTGTCCTTTTAAGGAAAAAGTATAGCTTGTTCATTTTGATTGAAGCTATTTTAAAGATATATGTGCCACAATGCTTTATTTTTCTAACACCATCAACTATGTGGTTATGATATGACAGTTGCTTTAACGGAAATGGTGCTTTATTTTGAAAATGTCCATTACAAAACGGGACGTGACTGACGCAACATCGTGTCTGTGTTTTGTTATTTCCCCCCCTTCACAGGGGTGTAACACATGGGGAACCATACAAATGCAAAACAAAAAGTTGGGAATTAATTAAAAGAGAAGGTTAACCAAAAAACCCACAAAACCTCCTCAAAAGCTATCCAGGAGTGTGTGTGTGTGTGTGTGTGTGTGTGTGTGTGGGGCTCTGGCTGCCCAGCTCTCTGCTCCCTCTGCTCCTCTCACTTGCAACCCTATACTCTCCTCCTCCCTAAGTGTTAACGGCACACAGGTGTGCTGCAGCCACCTAGGCAAAGGGAGGAGGGAGACCAGAGAGAGACAGCCACATGTAACAGTGCTAAAAGAAATAAATGGAGACCAGGATTTACACCCAAATAAATCAAATGCTACACTCAAAATGGGGTACCAAAAGGGTTTAAAAACATTTGCACAATTTCTGGATAAAAGTGGGGTGATTACATTTGAATGATTACAGAGAAAGTTTGAGCTTCCACATTTTCATTTTTTCAGATATTCACAAACCAGAAGTTACCTGGAGAAATACTTTGCTCACACATATCCACCCCTTCATACACGGGTGTGTTAAGAATTATGAGGCTATAAACCTGAAACATCAAATGTTAATGTTATACCAAATTTTACAATTTAAGGAATTTGCTGAACTGAAAGAAAAAAAAGAATAAATAAATACAGTAACACATAAAACCACTGCATCACAAACATGGAGAGAATTTGCATGTAAATACCAAATGAGATACTTTCTAGCACCTATCCAAGAGTCTAAATACCAAAAATCAAAATGTTGGAGAGACTGTGGAGAGAACATAGTAAGTTACTTTCATATCTTCATGTCTTGGTCTGAAAACATTCTTGGAAAACATGGAAAACAATGTCTTGAAAAAAGATGAGAAAACTGACAAAACTAATGTTGGGCTTAACTTCAATAGGGGAGATTAGTAAAGAAGAGCATTATCTCCTTCGAATATTAAGGGTAAGTGCTCTCACATTAGTTGCACCTATACAATGGGGTGTGCCTGTGGGCATAACATCTGTATTAAGACTATGAGAAGCACAATAAAAACAAAATTTAAAACAAGATGGAAAACAATGTAAATAATGAATCAACTTAACTGTGGCTCTTTAATCAACAGTATGAAAATCAACCAACAACAGAATGAATCACCAAGTAGAAAATATCAGAAAGAGTAGAAACCACAGCTGAGTTATCAGTATGTTTCAAACATGTAAAATCTGACCAAGACAGTATTCAGCATCTGTATTGAACATGTTCAGGTCGTCATCAGTCAGGAAGAAACAATCAGCAAGAGAAGCTGTCCTCTAAGTGTCCAGCAGAGGGAGCTGTCCTCACAGCTGCTTCATTTTCCATAAAGATGGCAGAGAGTCAAAGGGCTGTCCTGTTCACTTCATTAGTCCGTGCACTTATTGAATTCAAAGTCTGACAGCGTTTGCAGCAGTGATGTCTTAGATGCTGATAACAGGCTGCACAGCTTCCTGTTGATGTGTCACAAGTGTGAAGTTAATCTGACTCTGAATCTGTGGCAGAGCAACAGGAAGAGGTGCTGCACACACATCACTGAGCTCTCAATGCTTCATTACATTAAGTAGAGGAAAGAGAAGAAGGAACATGTGGCACAAACAATATTTACATGTTTATACATTTCAACCACCTGAAGTCCATCCACTAATCATCCTGCAACAGTATTTCAGCTCAGTCCTGCTCTCCAGTCTTCACCACATGATTCAGTCCCACTGCTGCTATGAAACACCTCAGTCATGTGACTTGAACTCTGTTAGTGTTTGTTGTTGAGCTGTCAGTGATTTTCTCTCTTCTTCATTTCACTTCACCTGGCAGCTCCTCGTCTGCCTCGTCCTCCTCAGACCACCACACTACAACCAAGCAGCTACACAAACACACCTTTGGATTCCCTCTGTTGGACACACTGCACCCA
>OOFC01042222.1:0-12286 GCA_900323345.1 Pseudochromis fuscus | reverse complement strand
AGATGTTTCCCTCTTCCAACACCTGATTCACATGACCAGCTCATCATCAAGTTCTGCAGAAGCCTGATAATGATCCTGTGTTGGAAGAGGGAAACATCTAAAACATGCTGGATAGGGGCTCTCAAGGACCAGGATTGAGCACCCCTGTTGTAGACCATGTTAGAAACTTGTCCTGTATTTTTTTTCAAAGTGTCTTGACCATTGTTGGTGGAGTCATCTGCAGAAATGTGGCATATGGTCCTATCTCCCAATGTTACAGAATCCTTCAAAAAACTCCTGGATCCAGACGGTGATCCGGATCACTTCCAAAATCTAATAATTTGTTCCTGATCCCCATCTGGACAATCCCTGAAAATTTCATCAAAATCCATCTGTAACTTTTAGAGTTATTTTGGAAACCAACAGACAAACAGACAAACCCCGACAAAAACAAAACCTCCTTGGTGGAGGTAATAAATTGTTAACTAAAAATAAAATATTATTGGATAAATGCACCAAACATTGATTAAAACCTCTATAATGTTGGTTAAAAAAAACAAAATATTGGATAAAAACAATCACATGTTGAATGACAAAGACAAATTGTTGAGTAAACCAATAAAAAATATTAAAATACTCTCATATAATTATCATAATTTCTTGAATATTTATTTTATAAGCATTAGATGAAACTGTTGAAATATATTTAGATTATATCATAAAAAACAAAAAATGCTTGTACTACTTTTTGTTTCATTGACTTGTAGCTATGTTAATTTGACCCATTTATTGGTTTACTTATCACCCCATTTATTATTTTATTTATTTCATTTTTGAATAGAATATTTGTGAGAGTCATTTTTTTAAATTTCTTCCTCAGCTGCTGGAAAATCACCGTGTCGTAAAACTGTTGCCACAACTTTCTTCATAACTTTCCTGTAAATCACAGTGACATCACTTTACTTCTTCACTGAATCTTAAAACAAACACGAGTGCTGAAGATTTGTCTGAAAATAACTCCCGTTTGTTGGCATAAATACCCCGAAGCATTCCCAAATAAAATGCGAGCTAACCAGCGCCCACAGCGTACACACACTCCAACACTTGTCAGCAACGATTTGTAAGCATCACAAAACCCAATTTACGGCTCACAACAGTAAAACTATTTCTTATCAGGGAGTTTATACTGAATGAGTGAAGGAGCGACTGCAGGGAAACACAAACAGCTGTAATAATTTGCTTGCTGGACACCTGAAAACAGCCTCTTCACCTGGAGGTTAATGGGAAATGACAGAGTTTTAAGGCGGGCTGAAGACGCCGTCGCCGTCCCCGGATCATCGGCCCATAAAGCAGCAGCGAGCAGCGCGGCGCTCAGTGTGACAGGATCAGCCAGGCGTCGGTGTTTTCTCTGAGTTGTGTCGAGGAGAGGAGGGGAAACATCTCTGCAGCTCCGAGGTTGTTGCTCGAACTCGGAGGTTTTATAACAAACATCGTCACGGAAACGGAGAGGTGGCGGCTCAGCTTCAGCATCTTCACCCTAAAGAGCTGATGTTGTTTGGTCGTGGTCCTCGACATCTACACTGACAAAATGTCTGTAAAATAACCTGAAACATTCTTTCAAATTACAAATATTTATAGTTTTTTGTTTTTAGATATCAAAACAAAATACCGTATTTTCCAGACTACTGACCACACCTGTCTTTAAGCTGCTATTGAATTTATTCAAACAGTTTCATGTGGTCCACTCTGACCGGGTCTGATGTAACGACGCTAAATGTATCGGCGGCATGGAGCTTGCTAGCTTGTAAAAAGCTAACGAGCTTCGTGCCGCCGATACATGAGCCACACCGGTGTTTAAGCTGCAGGGTTCAAAGCGTCGGAAAAAAGTAGCAGCTTATAGTCCTGAAAATACGGTATGTCTGTCTTTAGTTGTTGAAGCTTGATGACATTCACCATAAATATTTTCTACTAAAACTAGAAAGTGCTCAAAAAGGACAAACCTGATCCAAGAAATAATTCAGCTGCACTGACTCCATACACTGAACACTGCTGCCCTCTTGTGGTCAAACTGGGATTTTGTGCGACTTCCAGATTTTTTTCCGAACAGGATCTGATCCGCTAATCTCGCCCAAATTTGGATCATTTGTTTCTTGGATAATCTTTTTATGTAACGTCGTGAACAAACAAACAAAAACTCTGCAAACTTAGTTTTGTTCATTTATATCAGGCGATTTATTAGTGTTTTACGGTTTTCACGAACGAACGAAAGGTATTTGAAAACCATAAAAAACTAATAAATCGCCTGATATAAATGAACAAAACTAAGTTAGTCATATTCAAGGCGAAATGAATTTGTTTACATTAAAAACTCTACAAGGTGACTGTATGTCGGATGCTTTAGTTGGATCTGTTGCTAACATCTAAAAGCAGCTCAGTCTCACAGGATTAAATATTCAGAAGTCAGGCTGATCAGAAGCACAAACACATTGTTACGATCTCAACTTCCCCCAATTTTTCAGTAACAGCATAAATCCCAGGATACAGTGAACACAGTGACCCTGGTCAAACAAAGATTTAGGTAGGACACAGAGTCCGTCCAACTGTTGGCCTTGTGAGGCCGACGTCTGTGATCTGCAGTCATGCTGTCCTGCACACAGGCGTCATTTTGACAAAAAGAGCGCACATTGTCCTGACACCGACGTGAGATCCTTTGCAGCAGGACAGCAGCCAGGTCGTACCTGGAGACAGGGAGGGCTGGCATTGGCAGATCGAGCTGTTGCAGGGATAACTTGACATTTAAAAAGTTTCACTCTGGTAGTTCTGCAGACTCACACTGCGAGGTGCAAACATAAATGTGTCTATCAAATCAGAGCATCTCTTCACATACTCTGCATTTTCTGAGCAAAACTCCACTGCAGGGAAGCATCCTCTGAAACCCTGCAATTATAAAAAGGTTTGTGACCTTGTACTTTGGCTTCTCCAGACGTATATGCAACACAACCGTTTCTACACTCTTGACAAGTAAGCGACTGTGGCTCAGCATATCCGGGTATCCATTTAAGCGGTGGTCACTTTCCATTAAAGCCGCCTAAATCTGTTCACCCCAGCACACAGACACATGAGGTCCTGAACACACAGCTCTCAGGTGAGTATGAAGGCTGAGATCAAAAGAGCTCCCGGGCAGCTTACCGAGATTAAACAGAGAAAGACAGGTGGACAAAAAGGGAGTCTAAAAGAGTCTGTCAGCCTATTTAAGGAGGGCATGTGATTTCTCAGCACCAGCCAGTCAGGTTTCAGCATCTAACGCTGGGCTCAGACGCTATGTGGTGAATTAGAAAGAGGGCACAAGACTGAGACATGAAGGGTAATAGAAAAACAGAGCAGGAGGCGGAGAGCAGGAGGAACAATGTTCTGCAGACACCATGAAATTTGCATGTTTAGCCACCGTGTTGATAAAAACCAGAGAGCTGAGTGCGTGTCTGCACAGGGGATGGTGATGAAGGTCTTTATCTGTATCTACACAGCAGAAGAGCAGCATGTTGATCTCACCAGGGCAGGAAATAAAGAAGGACAGGTGATGGATGAGGTTCAGCTTCATCCCTGTAATGATCACGCACTATCTTTGCAGATCACAGTTATAATACAAGCAAAAGATTGTTTGGGAGTTAACTTTTCATTGAAGTGGGATCACATGGAGCGAGCACACTCTGGTTTAAAAATGCGTTGGATTGGATCAGACACGGACAGCAGAGACGCATCACAACAACCACCAAAACCACTGACATCTGATCTCTCAAACCACATGTGGAGGTGGTTTGAAACACATGTGACCACATATCTATTGTGGTGTGATCGCTAACGTGTCCTGCTGCAGCTCAATAAAGACGGGACAGAAAACAACAGCTGCTTTTCTTGTGTTTAGTCTCCTTCATCTTGCCCTGCACTGATTTACAACTCATGAAGTATGTACAATACTTCATGAATCATTTTACTTTCTCCCCTTTTAGCGAACTGTGTCTCCTCTGTCTTCTGCTGTTAAGAGGTAAGATAAACTTCATTAATCCCACAACAGGGAAACTGGGAAATTGGGAAGTTGTTACGTAATAACGACGTTGTTGCCAACACAAGTGGTCAACTTGGAGGACGGTTTGGAGATGGTGTGAACTCACTCTCCAGTTGTGTCCCCGTAACCTGACATGGACGGAAGCAGCTAAGTGTGAACGGGGCCTTTGTTCACATGTGTCTCCAAATATGACCTCTTGTGTTCAGATGTCACTACTGCAGTGTCAGGGCCTGAGCATAGTCGTTACATAACTCCCCAGAAGAGTGTGGTTAGCTAAACGAGAGGAGGCAAAATGATTCAAAATGATTTCAACTATTGAACATGTTCATTGTTTAACATTTACCTGCTAACGAGCACAACACAACACAAAGGAGACTAAAGAAAACAACAACAAAACTAGCAGCTTTCAGTGCTGCTTATTTCCTGTTACATCCTTATTGGGGATTCATGGCGTTTACACTAAAAAAGATACGTGGTCTCATGCGTCCCAGACCACCTCCACATGAGGTTTGAGTGATTGGACCTCAGTGCGTTTTGGTGGTCATTTACACTTGTATTCAATTCAACTTTCTTTATAGAGTACTTTATAAAGACAGCATAGTCAGCCCAAGTGCTGTACACAAACTTATTTCAATTCAATTTGGTTTCATCCAGTTGTGTTACTATAAATCACAGGTGTTAACCTCGTGCCATGGAGGTCGAGACCCTGCAGGTTGTAACCAGCTCTCCAGCAGCTGATCTCACTGGTGAGCTCCTTCCCTCACATTGAAGGAGGTGCTGATCATTAAAATCTCCTGCTTTAGGAACAGTGGTGGACAGTAACGGAGTACATTTACTTGAGAACTGTACTTAAGTACATTTTTTGAGTCCACTACAATCCTAGGAAGTGTGTGGTTACTTACTTTATATACAGTCTATGCTGCAATGTGTTTCAGGCAGTTTGTCCAGGTAGAGTTACCGTCGCACATGCGCAAATCGGCAGGAAGTGACCGGCAGCAAACCGAACAATAAAGAAGGAAGACAGGAAACAGCACGGTTTTGTCGTTTTACGTTTTTTTAAAAAAGCTAAACAGCATGTTAGCCTCTCGATGGGAAATTTGTAAACCAAAAAAGCAAAACGGAACAGTCAACCAACAAAGTATTATGCACACTCTGCAGGAAGGAGTTTTCTTTTCATCGAAGCCCTTTCAGATTAAAATACCACATTAACAGGAAGCAGACGTTAGTCGGGGATTGACTCGTGCACTGAGAACAATACAGCAATGTACTGATATTAGAAAATGTACTTTTACTTTGTACTTTTGAAGATATTTTTAAATGCATGTAGTTTTGAATACTTAAGTATTTTTAAAAGTACTTTAACTTGAGTAACATTTTGACCAATAACTTTTATTTGTAGCTGAGTAAGATTTGACCTTGAATATCAGTACTTTGACTCAGGTACTGAAGTTGAGTACTTTGTCCACCACTGTTTAGGAACCTGCAGGGTCTCGGCCTCCATGGCATGAGCTTGACACCGCTGCTATAATGCCACATCGATCAATCAGTCAGTTACACTTGTATTCAGCAGCAGTCGCTTTCCACTTGTGATCCGATCACCTGAGATGCATCTTAAAACCAACTGGAAACAGCTGATTACAGGACAGATGAGATTAGTTTTCACCAGGTTGGAATCAAATGAATAAAACACACATGAAGTACTTTCCTGCGACAAGTGTGCAACACTGCAGACAGCTAATCATCAGTACGAGCAAGTGAGAGACAACACAATGAAATAAGAACTAAACATTGTTACATTTCACCAAGACAGATGCCAGTCTGCTAATTCATGAACATTTGACTGCAGTACCTGGATTTGTTTCTCATAATTTACTGATGCCCTGATTCCAACAATCAGTCAGTTCTGGATATAAAGCCTGAATAGGTCTAGTCAGGAAAGTCATTATCAGTCAGATGCTGAGTTTTAACTTTGCCCCACAGCTGAACAAAGATTAAATTTCAGCTGCCAGCTGTTGAGATGCACAAATGTATATTTAGGAGCTTGTCACGGTGATGACAGATGATTTAGAAACTTAATAATCACCTTGTAGCATATTCAACTTTTAAACGACTCACTGTTTGTCTTTTCTGAGAATGTGTGAGGATGTGTTGTGATGCTGAGGCTCATCTGAAGGTGCCACAACATTCAAACAGCACACAACTTTAATGACAATTTTAGTTTCTACAAGAAAAACAGAAGCAGGTAGAAAGCGGGGAGCACAAACCTCCACCAAGGCACAATCAGGCTGTACTGTTACATATTAATCAACACATGTGTAAACAATACCAAGTGTAAACCCTCCTGGAGTATAATACATAACGACACTTACCACAGGTTTTCTCAGGTAGGCTGTTATTTGTGATTTTGATACAAATGATGAGAATATTTTTGAATGTTGGCATAAGTCACATCATCTGAGGACTTGGTTGTGTTTCAAAGGCCACCTGCATGATGCACCGTTCCCCCCGCCGCTTGTGAAGGACCGTATCCCCCAGGACGCACAAACCGTTTGAGCTTCAAGCAACAAGGATTTTCTGGCATTTAACGATATTTTTGGCGCCGGATCTCATCCTGTGATCTCCCCCTCAACTGAATCATTTGTTCATCCAGATCTGTTCAGCAGTTTTTCCATTATGCTGCTAACAAACAAACAAACAAACAAACAAACACAGGCGAGAATATAACCTCCTTAGCTGAGGTGATTACAGTCTGATGAGGTACAAGTGCAACCAATTCATCATAGCACTTTCATCCTAATTTCAAATGCATCCATACTTCAAATCATGACATTTCATGGACTTAGAAGCACATTGGTGTCCCAGAGTGCGTCTCCACGTCAGTAAACAAACAGAGGGTCTCCTACACTGATCAATAAAGCATGCAGGATGGTATTTCACAGGTTAACTACCGATGCAGACAGCATGTAATTTTCACTCAGTAGCATCTAAACAGACTGTGGGGATACAAGTTAACTAGCCACTTGACCTTTGATTTCATAAGCATTAGTCAATATCTGCTAAAAGCAAGTGATGTCTCATGTGTAAAGCAGCTGCAGCACAGACAGACAGAACAGACCCGGACTGACTGCATGTGACAGCACGTTACTGTGCAAACCCACACACGCATGAAAATATAAACACACCCTGCAGCACATTAAACACACACACACACACACACACATGCACACACACATGCACAGACACACACTCCATCTCCTCCTCCTCCTGTGGCCATGATGAAGTGGGTCTCCAGACAGGCTGCTTAGGTAATGGGCCGTACTGCTCTCCTCTCTTCCAGCTTCCCTCTTCTCGCTCTGCTTGTGCGAACGCCAGCCAACATCCCCGACCACGACTTCCTGTCCCGGACTGACACAGCTCTCCGTCTCTCCCACAAACCTCACAGTTTCTGTCCTGCTTGCAGGACGACGAGCTGATCACCTCAAACTGACACATATTTATTATGATGTCCTGAGCTACACCACAGATCAGGATCAGGACTGGGGCTGAGCCAGGCATTGTTGATAGGCTGATATTGACTGTAGGAAGCTGTTTGTATTTGGATCTTCAGGCTGTGCTGCATTAAAATGCTGTGACTGCACATTGAAGCCAGCGCACCAAATAATTCATAGCTGCAATTATTATGTGATTAACCATTTGAAGCACTCACTAAATGTAACTCACTTTCATGTGTATATAGTGTTTTTGTATTTTAGTATATTTATAGTGTATTGTAGTCTTTTCTGTAAATATGGCTGCTTCTCTGAAACTGGTAGCTAGAAACAGGACAGAAGGAGGAAGCTGTAGACTCGTTGTGAAGCAAACTTGGTGTTTGATCACAGCTGTCGAGCAGGTGACATCACACACTCCCATAAACTGTGCAGGTCCTGCTGTCATCAAAACATCTTCTCTGTGGATGATTCTGGATGCAATGACTACTCCCACCTCACCATGGTGAAAAGGACACATGAAAATTACGCGCTCTTATTTTTTAAAATATTATTTTATTCTCTCACAGGTACAGTTTGGGTATCAAAGTAAATATGCAAGGCAGAGTGTTGAGTGTCAAAAATGACTCGCTCCATTTATTTGTGTTTAAATGGTTCCTGACGTAACGAGCACGATGGATCACGCGAGAAACCTCAAGCGAGACTCATGAGAAACTCGCAAGTCTGGAGAAAATCCATCGTCAAATTTAATACAATCTCTTTATTTAACCCTAGAACTAAATTATTAACACCATCACTAACGTCGGGTGTATTTTATCTGATATAATATCCCAGATAAAATACAGTTTATGTAAAAGTACCACACTGTATGCCAAACTGTAGTACTCTTTTTTTCATTTCCCAATATACAATATCACATAAAATTAAAATTAGGTACCATGGGGGACCCTTTAAAAAGGCAGCAAAATTTTTGAAAAATCAGGTAATCCTCAACCAGAACTTTTCAAACAAAAAAAAAGTATTGGAGCTGGGAACTTGTTGTTCGGTGCATCCATTCCTGGGACATGTGAGCCTGGTCTGGTGAAGGCTCAGTCTTCCAGCATTACTGACAACTGTGGGAGAGCTAGATCAAAAATGACATTTTTTGACATGGGAAAAATTACCATTTTAGCCATTATACTAATTAAGGATTACATGCAAATTCTGGGGCAACTCTGCACTCTGCATGTAAGGCATATGGTAAGAGGTAAAGTGCAAAGAGCTCGTGATTTAAACACACAAACACTAAGATGGGGTAAATTCCACCTGTAAAATATGTTACTTTATCACTAATGTCGGGTAAAAATCACCCGAACGCATGCCTCTTGACAAAAACGTAGATGGGAGAAGGGAAACAAACATAGCATTAATGACATCAGTGAGCAGCTTGAAGCTACACAGGGACCCATCAGACAACAGCAACACAATGAAAATCTCATGACAAGAATTGTGTGGGTGAAAATCGCCCGGCGTTAGTGTTCTAGGGTTAAAGTGGTATATCAGACTATTCAAGCAATGTTTTTGAGATAAAATGCACAATTTTGATCCTATTTTTGACCCCAATTTTTTATTAAAAACTTGGGGATGGGTCAAAGCAAGAGTATAAATTCTTTGCATTCATCTGAGGTCATCATTAGGTACATCCTGGGGGAAATATGTCACATTTCTCTTTTGATATTGGCTCTAAAAAGCTTTCAAAGTGCCACATACCAAGATAAACCCAGTTTCACAGACATATTTTTTCTCTTCCTGTGACATACGGTACATATATCATTACTGCTGCTGCTCTGCCCTGAAGGAATTCCCCAATCTGGAATCAATAAGGTCGATCAATCTATCATAGGACAACATGGATCAGACCCAATCTGACTAATATTCTCTGTGTTGTTGCAATAAATTTAATTTGACTATTCCAGGTCGTCCTCAATTGATTTTTTTATGATCCAAACAAATCCTTATTTTTATTTGACCTTTGTCACTTTTTGAATTGATTTGTTTCACTACAGCTGCAACACAGATACACTGTTAAATATCAGTGTTACCTCTGTAGCGGTGCACAATGTTAAAACCACACAGAAAGGGTCCTTTTTCATTCCAGCTAAAAAAAAAAATCACAATATTCATGTGGGTGAGCTTCTCCCCCTGAATGTTGCTGCTCCATATCAGTCAGACTGGGTTAAAATAAGGCATCAAAAAATGATCTGAAGCCCGACCTCAGGTATCCTGCTGCCACTGGAATTGAAAAATGTTGGTACTTAATGAGGAGCGGGAGGCTATTTAGTGGTATTAATTTGGCAAAAATATAAAAAATACATAGTTAATCATTTGATCCTGTATGTTTTCCATCATCCTCAGTATTTCATTACAAACAGAGATCAACACGTTTACTCCTGTGAGCTGAGTTTGGACGATCTACACACTTCTAGGACACCAGGAGACCTTTATGTGTCCTTCACCTGAGTAAACTTCCTGAAATAAATGAAGGACTTCAGAGTTGAACCCTTGTTTTTGTATTTTCTCCAAGTCAGGAAACAAACAGCAACAACTTTTAGTTTTGACCAATGAAATAAAAGAATAATTTCATCAGTAATTACCTCTGCAATCATTCTCACTCCAGTCCGCGATCAGTTGAAGGTGAGCAAAAGCCTGCAGGGAAAACTCCTGCTCCTTTAAGTCTCACCACAACACACACTATACATCATGAGCCTCCCATAATCCAGCACTGCAGACAGCTGCAGCGTCTACCACTACCCATGCTGAGCTGTCTGTCTGTGGCTGCACTCCAGCTTTTTCTTCCAACTGGTTAAATAGCACAGGTTGCCGCTGCCCCTCCAGGGTGTTTTAGAGAGGCGGCTTGTGGGTGGCAGTGGTGCTTTCCATGCCCTTTAACAGACTAAGACATCATGCCTGCTGGGAATGTAAAATGCCATGGTAATGCCACATTAGTGATTAATACAGTACATCCAGTAAAACCTAATGTGGGCTTTGAAATGTAGAGAAATGAACGCAAAGAGTGATAAAATGCAGTAAGTGAGATGGAGACGGGAGTGAAGTAGGAGGAGGAGGAGGAGGAGGAGGAGGAGGAGACATTCGAGCGTACACAGCCCCCTCCACTGATGGCTGATTGACAGGAGTCTTGTTCTGCTTTCCTGGTGAGAGCGACCCAAATGTAGCCAAGCAAGAATGAGCTCAGTGAAGTGCAGCAGCCACAGGTTGCATGTACCGGCTAATTGCTGCTGCTGTAAACAGCCAACACCGCGAACACTGGCAGAGCCGCTCCAACAAAGCTCCGGTCAGAGGGATAGACGAGCGGCTAATTAGTGTCGGTGCGATACAGAGCTGAGGGCCCTGGCTGCTATCAGGTTTCACATTAAGGCTGAGAGTGTGATAGGATCCTCCCTGGCCTGCTTGGCTCCAGGGGTGTTTATATATATATTTATATAGATGTACTTCTGAGGCATGCAGGGAGTGCAGGAGAGCCACACTGAGCTGATTCACAGTGGCAGACACTGATGTGGCGTGTCAGTGTGATCAATCAGCATTTAATCATGGTTGTAATCACACCCGGCAACACAAACACAGGCAAAGGGGTAGTCCATTAATACGCATATGCATGACACAACATCATCACAACAGAAAATACACCAATGTCCTCACACTTCTCATCCTGTGATCAGTTCAGGTGATAAATGAGATGATACTAACAGTCATGTGCAGCCTCTCTATTCCCTATAGATTCAGTCCATCAAAGTCTATTCTTCTAATCACTGTTTACAGACGTGGTCGTCACTTCATCCAACAAGCACACACTGTGGGAAAGACATTAGATAATAATCATTTCATCAAACTGTCAACTTTTGTTGTCCTGACCAAAGTATTTCTGGATGACTTTCTGCATCATAACTGTTCTGGGGAATTTGTTTTGGCTGCTGGAGCAAAAAAAACATTTAAAATGACCTTTTGTTTGACAATGAGAAAAGTTTGATTAGAAACTCTGCATTGTATTATTGTATGTAGATGACACTGGGACAGAAATCAGCCTTACTGTCAGTACAGCCTCTGGACTACCCGAGGCTATACGGTACAAATCAGACTGATGATTACCTCCACCAAGAAGGTTATGTTTTTGTCGGGGTTTGTCAGTTTGTCTGTTGGTTTTCAAAATAACTCTAAAAGTTACAGACGGATTTCGTTGAAATTTTCAGGGATTGTCCAGATGGGGATAAGGAACAAATGATTAGATTTTGGAAGTGATCCGGATCACCGTCTGGATCCAGGAATTTTTTGAAGGATTCTTTAACATTGGGAGATATGCAACCATTTATGCATATGACAAAAAATGGTCAAGACACTTTGAAAAAAAATACAGGACAAGTTTCTAACATGGTCTACAATATATCAAAGATTGATCCAGATAAAGGAATAATTTCAGATAATATGATCTAGAATATGAAAAAATCGATCTTTGAAACTTGCATCATAAAAAAACAAATGAAGCTAGAACCATGCAACAGACATCTTTAAACAGCCATGACGCTGTGGAACTAATATTGATATAAATAAACACAAGACTAATACTAGTAGTAGTACTCTCCGAGTGCTTTTCTAGTTTTTTTTTTTTTTCATCCAATAAATTCCAATGAAACAAATTAATTTGACATCAAAAACAGAATTTTAAAGGATCTTTATGCGTTAAAGAAACTGCAACCAAGTTGTATTT
>OOFC01042221.1:17036-28678 GCA_900323345.1 Pseudochromis fuscus | reverse complement strand
GGAGGGGAGAGGAGGGGAGGAGGAGAGGAGAGGAGAGGAGAGGAGGTTCAATAAGACAAACATTAGCAGGGTGTGTAAGGCTGTGATACTCATTGTAAACCAACATTCATTTTTACATCTACCAAGGAAGCTATGTTTTTCCTTGCTTTGGCTTGTTTGTTTGATTCGAGAAAAACTTATGAAAAGATGTTGTAATGCAGAAGTGCAAAAAAGTGCAATACTCCCAGCAGCCAGTTGAGGCTGGCTCCAAAAAAACTCTTTCTCCAATTGACATCAAGTCAAAAATCATCATTTCAAATCATGAAATAGTCAAAATAGTCAATACATTTTTTCCACAGGTTATTATGATGCAAAAGTTAATTCTTCTTGTCAGTGATCTGAAAAAAAAAAAAAAAACATAATTCAGTAGATATTAGGTTTCAAAAAGCATAAGATTGAGGGGTGTGGTTAGTTTGATCGACAGGTCTGGTCTCCATTGAGAACAGAGCTGAAGTCCAGTCTCATACACATTGAGCAGTGACCTTGGGTTCAAGGGTTGGACCCGCCTCCTCACTCCGTCTGTCATATCCAAATATGGTCAACTTGCAGCCACAAACCAACAGGTGACGTCACACTTGTTTCATCCATTTCTATAAACAGTCTATGGTATCACCCACAGAACAAATTCTTACATTTTGGGCAAGATCAGAGAATGGGATGTTGATGTGTTAACAAGCTAGTGTTGCTATTTCACCACAAGAGGGCAACAGTGTTCACTCTGTTGCATCACTACAGCAGGATTACGCCTTGGTAGAGGGTTTTGCTGCTTGACTGCTTCCTAAGTTGTTTAAGCAGTTGTGGTGAATTAAACGCACAAATTATTCAGAGGCTGGTGTTACAAGAAAGATCTATTCATCAACAGTATTGCCTGAAAACAATTAGGCAGGTTTTATTCTATAAGCCGAGAAGAATAAGAAATTGTGTATATCATTGTGAACTCTTCCCACACAGTTAAATCATCACCGAGTTTTAATTAGTGTTACCACGGTTACATCTCAGTTTAACAAGTCAACATTTTCTAATGAAAAATAAAGAAGACTATGAGGCTAAAGGGAATGTTTGCAAGAATTTAGCCATAAACAAAAACCACTTGTAAGCATTCTCACATTCCTCTCACCTGAAATTTAAATGAGGTGCTGCTGAATTACGGTGTAAACAATAAACCAGGCTTTACTGCAGTCAGTAGGCCAAAGGTTTAGTGGAGGTTAGCGGATATCCCCGCCCTGGTCACTGCCGGGCCTGGGAGGTGACCTGAGGTATATTAGCTCACGGCTGAGTGCAGCTTGGAGGGTAACATGAGACCCAAATGGCCCTGATAGAAGACTAGGTCACCAAAAGGTCAAGGCTATAAACACCCCATTAAATCAAAGTCAATTAATATCTTTGCCTCCTCTGGTGTCCTAGATTAAAGAGACGCATTAACAGTAAATCAGACACAGATCTCTTGCTGACACTCTTCTCTGATGGTGTGTATAAGATGTGCATGTGTGTGTGTGTTTCAGCTCTCCCTCCATCAATTACAGTCTAAGGAAAGGTCGTATGTGTCCCCGCAGAACTGGAAGATCAATACGAGTGAGTCTGTGGCCATACGCTTTGCTGTAGATCTCAATTTCAAAGCGCTCTCTTTTCATGGAAGTCCTGAGACACAAGAGGTAATGCAACACGGACAATCTGCCAAAGCCTACAAGGAAAAAGTCAAAAAAGTATGAATGGGAGGTAAAACTCTGTAAACAGTTTTAAGTGGAGAGAGAAAAGGGTGGGTGAGGATCTCGACCTCGGCCAGCACCGAGGATGTGGTCATCTTTTGTTCTAGCAACACGATGCTCCCCTGTGGAAGTGAAAGTTTGTGAGAGCGTCGGGACAGGAAGAGGGAGTCCACCCACACATGGGGCAGAGTCAGCTGTCAGACACACTGGAACACAAACTACAGGGTTTTACACTGTCCAGCTGCCCTGTGTGGGTGACAGTGTGTTTGTGTGTCTAAGAGACTGTGGCGGTGGATTTTCACATGTGAGTAGTTCCCAAGTCCTGTTTTAAACACCCGTGAACATAATCCTGAGTTGTGGGCTTTGGAAGTTTATGGTATAGATGTTTAAAATAATATAACAGTACTTTTTTGGTTCAAATATTGAAGTTTTGGAAGACTGCACCTATTCCAGCCTCTGTATGATTGTTACAACTTGTACATTATGTGGAGGTTTATAGTCCCTTCTCACCAGTAAACATGTCCTGACGCTCCTGATCTTATTGAGCTCCAGCAGCAGCCTCTGGGCCTTCTCATGATTCCCGCAGTATTCATCATAAATCTGAAAGCGGCTCCTCTGCAAAAAGAGCCGGAGAAAGTCAAGGTGAGGAGGATGCATGAGGAAGTAAAAGGAACAAATTACAGACAGAAAGTGGGAATAAAAAGGGCGAAAAAGTCAAACAGAAAAATGGAAAGAAAGTCGAGGGAATGGAGATATAAATTAAGCCAGACGGGGCAATGCAGAAGACAGAAACACTGAGAAAAACATAAAGAAGAAAATGAGGGAAAAGGGCAGACATTTGAATTATAGGATTCACGGTGGGTATGACTTCTTTTCCACACTCCTCATGAAATACATAAGATATATTATGTGGGAGGGGCTGCAATCACATCCTGTCATCTGCCTCGCAGCCATATGACGGACAACTTTCCATCAAAGCTATTCATAAGACATTTATGCTCCATTGTCTTTGAGTGCCACCAGTGGGACCAGACCACACAGCCTCTAAATCACTCACTACAAAGTCACTATGAAACAGCAAAAAATAGTTACACAGTCTCCAGCCATGCTGCTGGGCCCAGAAGACAAAGCTGGTGATGTGAAGAGACGTAACTGTCATAACAACGAGCAGGAACGCTCACCAAAGCACAACGTTACAGTATGCTCTTCCTCTTGAATCATGTTTTCTAAGAAGTCCGTTTATGAACCCCCCAACTGATTATTTTTTGGCTCCAGCGTCGATGTCGCTGTGGTCCAACAGGGAGGAGTGGAGTCTTTAGCCAGTGTGCACCAATAACGCACAAGCCTGAATCACAGAGGGGTTTTGATTTGAGCGCTCGACTGTCCAGCTGGCTTTGAGTGTCTGCAGCTAAGTTAGATTTGTGCAACTCTTTCTTGGAAATTTTGCAGCTTTAACAAATCACAACAGAGGAGGAAATGTTGAGAAAAGCTGACGACTAAAGGAAGTGTGTCTAATTTGTTTGGTTTATCTCTATGGACTCACAGGATCACTGAATGACTGAGTTATATTCGTGAGTCATGACTTTTACTCTGAAGTATCTCCCATTTTCTCAGTGAAGTCATCTCATCATAAACCTAAATGCACCATCGGTGATCTTCTCTTACACCTGTACCAGCAGCAGCTCACACGACCGACACAGAAGTTGCCTTAAGCCCAACAGAAGGATGGTAAGATTTATTGGACTTAGAAGCCTATTATATGCCACTGTGCCTCAAGGCTCTGCATCAAAGAAGTGTGATATATAGCGGGAGAGAGCAGTATATCAGAGCCCTATCAAGCATATCACACATGTGCACTCTTTCATCGTCAGTAATCCACAGAGATAAATTGGCAACATGTGGAGTGCCTTATCATTTTCAGACATAGCTGTGCATTCGAGCACTGATAGAGGAATTCTTTAGATTGCAGGTTTCAAGGATTATTATGAACACTGTGGTTTGATTTTTCAAGAGCTTGGACAAAGCATCATAATTAACGGTAGTGAGATGACAATCAATTTGGAGGAGGGGAAGAATCAGGAAGTGATGGGTGTAGAGAAGTCGCTCACAAAGTGTAAGAAGCAGCGTCCGATTTCGTGGTGAGCGTGAGGGTCCGGCTGCAGCAGCTCCTCCACCATGGACAGGAAGTCTCTGTGGACGGCCAGAATGTCCTCGATATTGGAGAATAAAACCTGAGACAGAGGGAGAGAGTGTCAGTGCACATATTGCCAACAGTGCTGAATCAATAATTTGTCATATTGGGCTTTGTTGTGGTCAGTGTGGTGCAAGGGGAAGAAATGTCTCAGGCCACACAATGAAGAATGAGCATCCTGGTCTGAGTAGGGTTGGGTACCACAATTCGGTTCCAAGTAGGAACTGAATTAAATTTAGTGAATACCAGGTACCCATAAAAAAATATATAATTTCGATTCCGCTTATCAGTTCCTGGATGCGCTCATTTTACACAACGGCTGCAAACTGACTTTAGATATCTGCCAGGACCTGTCTGTTACATAGCTAACAGGTCACGTGACGCCGCATGGCAACAGGAAATGGACCGGGGAAAGCGGTCGTAAGTTACCCCTTTTCCACTGTTAACTCAATCATGTTGTAACTAGAATATCAGCTGAAAATATTTTTTTCATGGACTGATAGTAACAGGGTAACAGTAGTTTGTTAACAGCGACTAGCTTGCTAGCCACCGGTTGTTGTGAACTGGCTACCTGCAGTAACGTGCTGATGTTTTACGTAACACGGCCCCAACTTGGCTCCTTGCCAGTGGAAAAGCAAACTGGTTCATAGGAGAAATGGGATCTGAACCAACTAACCACCAGGACTAGCACCAGCCCGGAACTAGCACCCGTTCTTGTTCGGTGGAAAAGGGGTAATGTAAAAAAAAAAAAAAAAAAAACGGAAACCGAAAAAAGGAATCGATAAGCAAAACCGAAATGAGAATCGGATTCATAAAAATCCTAACGATACCCATCCCTAGGTCTGAGGTGTCTTTGATATTTAAATCTTAAACATTATTAGAGACATTTTAACAGAAAACGAGGAACACACTTTAAAGATCTGTTGTGAGGAGTGGCCTTCATGTGGTGTCGACTTCTGCCCTCATTCATGTCACAACACAAGATGAAGAAAGAAGCTTGTGAAATAAAAACCAAAGCATGAAAACCAGAAGTCTTTCATGGGTGTTTTCAAGCGATCTTGAGTGATAACAAGTAAACATCGAAAACAAAATCTGGTCAAATTTGAGCACTTCTGTTTTCCACTCTGGAGGACTGGATGTCATTCAGCCACAGCCCTACGCCATAATGACCCCCGCTATCTAAAACCCTCTCTGTACAGCATGTTCCCAAACAAAACATAATGTGAGAGGACATTTTCTACAACACGGGACGTGCAGTAAATATCCACTGAATGCATGTTTACCTCCAAAAGTAAGCAATCTCACAGAAACACTCACACTCCCACTGTGAGCGAGCATCCTTTATTATCCTCCAGCCGGAATCATTTATAAATAGATTATATTTACAGCTGCTTCCTGGTTCGCCTACTACTTCTCTCTCCATTCAGAACTTTGCTATTTTAGGTTGAAAGAGCAGCCCGAATAGGAGTTTATTTAGTTTCCCATGTAATTTCCTAACTTTTCATGGATCAGGTTACTGAATGAAAATAGGGTTTGTGTGCAGTGTCGGAGTAAAAGTCAATCACCCCCAGTGTTTTTCTAAACCCTAATTATACAGCCGCATACCTCGCAGCCTGCCCCTCACCTTTACTGTTTCCTCTGTGATGTTCTTGTCGATTTTGGTGGCTGCGTACTGGTTGAGACGATGTAGAAACACCTAAAGCGGAGCAGAAAAGGAAAGCAACAGTTAACACTTCTTAACCAGGATTACATTTCTTTTTGGCATCTGATCGCTTGCACCTTAAACAGGCCAAAGGGAAGACCACATTTCAGGCTTTGTGTGCAGCTGCAACACTTGGCCGCCGCAGCAAATTGGTAACCGTCACAATGGACACCTGATATTTACGAAACACAATCTTAGCAGTGGTTGGAGAGGGAAAAAAAAAAACACAATTATTGCAGCGCATGGTATTTCAAAGGCGACGTTAAGTGGCTGTGGATGTGAGTTGGAGAGGCCGGCAGTGTGTGAATTGAGATGGATGGAAAGTGCTCTTTCTTTCTTCAGTCCCTGAGGAGGCTGGTTCTCATGCTGCTTCACTGCACAAGCGCTTGACAACCCATTTAATGCTTCAGGGCACTTTCTGAGAATGGCAAATTAAGAAGGTGTGCCTCAAATGTATTCCTAAAATGTGACTAAGGAGAAATTAGTCATTTTCTGAACTCTGCCTGAGGGAGAGCTTTTAAAAAGAAGAAGACATCCATCAACAGGTACCAAACAAAAATCTGTATGTTTGTGTGCTTCGAATGCAGCGCGGCTGACAGGAATCTATCTTCACTAGAAAGCTCTTGAGAAAACAAATTGGCTACATCACACTTTGATTTTGATTGATGCCTGTAAAGCACTTTACTGCAGGGAAGCAATGATGAAATCAAAAGCAAGTCTTAAGAAAAAAAAAATTTAATAAAATGAAAGTACATGAGAAATTGATGTAAAACAACAACAGCGTCCCCGATGTTCATATTGCTGACAAATTTGAAGGTGAGCGAGCACGTCCTTGGCATAATATCAGAAAAATACACTTGTGTGATGTCAGTTTTGTCTGAGCAGCGTTTGCTTTCATTTTCCACGCCACACAGCTAACTTAATTTATCCTCTAAATGGCATCAAAGACACAGAAAAATATGAGATCGTTAAGGAGAAGAAAGCACACTTGGATTTTATTGTAGCAAACTTGTCTGCAAAAAGACTGAAGATGAAGGTGAAACAAAAAGCGTCAGATGAACCAGCAGGTTGATTCAAACTGCGTCCATCACGACACCACTTAGAGTTTCCACAATGCAAACCTCAGAGCTTAATCAATGGCTTGTCATGTATCACACTGATCCTCTCACAAAGCCAATGTAACATGACAGATAACTTAATAGAGACGGTGCTACAATGCAACAGATTCTGACACTTCAGCAGCGCAAATCTTTATTTCATGGAGCAGGAACAACAGCTTTGTAAACACATGACCAACAAGATCAAACACTGAAAGGCAGCGTGATGCATGCGGTGACTGAGAGCGAAAAAAGAGAAGCTACATCTGTCTTTGCAGTTAACCTCGACCATGGGCGTCCCTTTATCGCCCCTCTGAGGGGCCATAATGCCATCTGTCGCCCGCTGCAGCCACGCAGCAGGCGGCCTGACCTGAGCAAGCAAACATAATACAACCACAAAACATTAATGAGCCGACATGCCAAGAATTATTCCTTGACACCGAGATCCGAGTGAGAGTTTGTGACTACAGTGAGCTTATTGAGAACTTGATTAATTGTGAACAGATGGAAATGTGGTTGCGCTAAATCAGTGGTTAAACAAAAAAAAAAAACTGCATTTCTAGCTAATTATGAAACCAATGTTCAGTTAACTTTTGTAGGAAAACAAGTTGACATGAAAAGATGACTGAAATCATCTTAATCACATTGTATTGACGTCAAGCTGCACTTCAAAAGGAACTGTAGAAGTGGATGCATGAATCTAGGTTTTGCGGTTGGAAAAAGCTTAAATAATCAGCCTCTTTGTTGTAGGCCAACTCCACGCTGATTACCATTCTGTAGCTGCCTTTGCCTCGCAACTCTGCCACTCACAAGCATTAGCATCTGATTAGCAAGTCTAATATGTACAAACACTGAGCGGCATTCGACAGGCCCTCGCAAAGGCCTGACAGGGCTTACAGTATATGACTTAAGCTGAGCAAAAGCACCGTTAACTTCCACCGCAACACCGCTTCCCGTCGTCGATGTGCGACATCAAACATGGGCTCATTAGAGAGCCTATCACTTCCGTTTTAATAATGAACAGTGGTTTCAATGGGAAATAATCTGTATATCTGCAAAGCACTAATTACACCGTATATCTGTAGCTATGGGGGACTCTGCTGCGAAATCAGAAGCTGCACTGCAGATGCTTATCAGATATAAAGATCATAAGAAAAATAAATATGTGGCATAATAGAGTGCAGGGACTCTGAATCTGATTGGATAGAGATAATAAAGTGTGCTATTACTCGAAAGATAAGAGAGTTTGTTTTTGTTGAAAACATCTTTCATGGAGTTTTACAGATAAGTCTGCCACACAGAAAACACACACAGCGGTCTGAACAATTAATTGGCGGCAGTGTTATTCCCAGAGTCGTGGATGGTTCAGACGTGATTTGTTGAAGCGAACACGTCTCTTCCGCAGAGACTGCCAAGGCCGCCTTGTTGATGTTGTTAAGAGACTAGTCCTGGAACATCTCCATGGACAGTGAATAGGAAGCTGGCTGACTGGATTTATGGACACAGTAACAGTACCCAGGGTGACTGTGAACAGTGTGTAGTACCTTACAGCACTGTGTAAAAGTACAGCTCATTTACATATGCCTGCATGTATTAAATCTAGCACTTACGTCATGTTGGAATTTGGACTTAGAGGAGCACATCAAGTACACTGAGGTTTAAAGCTTCAGGTACAAGATGGTAGTAATGGTTTGTCCACTGACTCTGAGATTTTAAAACCATCTCATTGTTGCGGGAGCTGCTTGAAGAGAAACACCTGGAGTAAAACTGGATTCTGATATATTGTGAGGTAACAATATATCAGACGACGTGTGGCAGGGTCTGACAGACGCTGCATTAGCCAATCCCTGCAGAGTATCCCACGTGGTCTCCCACCGCGTCAGATGAATCCACCTTCTTGGATTTCTCCGTTACAAGAAAAGTTTGGCCACGACAAGAGTGCACCCACAAGTCGGTTTAGGCTTGTAAAACCCACACATTACATTACACAAGCTGCCAGCCTCACAGCAGAGTGGATTCGTCTCATTTTCATTTCCTGGTTACAGCAACGGCGTCCTTAGGTCAGTGTAGAGGACCGAAGTGGAGCCCCTTAAGGTGACAGGCACCTAAAAACAGCTTGTTCTGAGTAGACCTGATGACAAATGTTTTTGAGGCAGACTGAAATACACAAACATGTTCTAGTGACATATAACTTATTTAAACTTCCGTGAAATCCAGTGTAATATATCTCCTTTAATTTTCTTGTAATAAGTCTCAACACAAGCTAATAAAGAAGTGTTGAAGACACATTGTTGGTGTCAGAAACCCTTCCACCATCCTCCACCATGGTCGCTGTCTCCCATCCTCTCACATGGTAACAACAATTGAATTCCAGAGGGACACATTTTGTTCCCTGGGACTGGATGTGCTTTTAAGCAGGAATCCACCACGTCTGGGCTGTAGCCACAACTGAATCACAAGCAGACCTTAACGCCTTTTAGAGCTCAACAGGAGCTTGTTCATGATCCAGTCACACCTTCTGTGGACGAAACCTAACGAGCACTCTGAACCGGGCATGAAACACCGAACAAGTCATAGTTTTATTGCAGGAATGTGAGTTTGTAAAAGTGAACTGATGTTTAAATTGTGTGTTTGAGAACATGAGGGATACTAAAAAAAAAATGTTGATTGTCTTACAGCTTTCTTTCCAGTGATAATTAAAGGAAAATTCTCATCTCCAAAATGGCATCCACTCTCCATCACACACCCAGACACACCCAGAGAAACAAGTGCGCACATCTGTCCGTCGTTTCAAGCATGTGAGTAACGACTGACATATTTTCTTTGCTGTTTTCCTTTCTACTTGTTGAACATAACAGTACACACTCCTCCCTCGCTTGATCTTGTATCAACAGCGTGCAACAAGGAAGAAAACTATCTGAGAAAGTCATTTTGTTCCCTGAGGCCCAGGTATAATCACCTGGATTGTCACTCTGATGGCTGAGGGGGGACTACGCATTAAAACCCCATTAAAGTTTTCATTATTCCACAGAGCAGATGGGTTGTGATGAATAGATTGGTTCAATCACTGCAGGTGGTCCTATATGCCATTAATCAACAAACTCCCACATGCTGCGGGCTACAAAGACATGTGTAGTGGAAATTGTGGCTGTACTGCCTCGTGTAGTAATCCTCAGATTTGGAGGGAAAAAAACAACTTGGCTTTTACTGTCAGGGTAAAACTGGAATCAGAAAACTGACATGAGGTTCATTGTGTTGATGTGCAGGGTAAATAACAAACCTGTGTGTTACAACCTCACTATGACAAACACTCACATCACATGAGTGACAGCTCTGCTCAATAACTGCAATTTGCTGACATGTGCTTTCTGCTCAGGAGCTGGGAGATCACACCCTGCATCTCCTGGACTTTAACGTCATACAGTGAATGCAGGACCAACCGACGCCGGGACAGTTTGTGAATGGATATTATGTAATGATAACGATACAATTGGCGGAAGACTGGCCACTCCCCCTGTTTATGTTTGTCTCTTTGTCAATGAAACAAATGGATCCCACCAGAAGATTTTGGCCACTTGCTTCTTTAAATAAGTTACCGAACAATGACATAACAGAGGGACAATGTTGGACACTCTTGAGTGTGTGCACAGCGTCTTTACTGAGACAAAGCTTGTGTAAAAGAAACCATGAACATGAAGTGAGTGGTTAAGAGAAAGGCATTAACGTGCCTGTCGTTCAGCACATTACGCAGCCACACACCCAACAGAACAGGCTGTAATGGGAATCCAAAAAAAAACCCACCCAGAGAGGGAAGCAGTGCAAACAGATCCGCAAGACCAAAACAATGCAACAAGTTGCTTTGATTAGAAAAGCTGAAAAAGCTATCAGGCTGCTCCCATGCTGCAGAAATTAGTTTAAAGCCAGCCTCAAACATCTGTTTATGCATTTAAGTTAGCAGCGCTGGAAGAGTGGGCAGGACTGTGTTTGATGTATTACATGCAACACAACCATTTGAGGTCCTTGTGGATCAATTGGTTCGACTGTAGAACACCATGCTCTTCCTGACAGTAAAGGTGGAGTCAAAATATCAACTGCAATAACACATCTGTCAGCACAGTTTTAAATCTTCTACTGGTACCACAGTCAACTGATTTTGCTGTAATACTTTATACAGTCTGTGTGATCTGACATAGACTGCATACAGTATTACAGCAAATGGACAAAGCTAACGTGACATCACCTGTTGTGAGCCGCACTGTTGGTTGTTTGGAGTCAGAAGTGACCATATTTGGATATGAAGGGAGGAGCGAGGAGGCGGGTCTGACCCACGAACCCGAGGACACTGCCCAATGTGGATGAGACTTGAGTTCAAGTCTAGTCTCATTAGAGGCCAGACCTGTCAATCAAACTAACCACGCCCCTAATGACGTCAGAATTAGTTTTTTGGAGCCAGCATCTAGTGGCCGTCAGGGAGTAGTTCACCTTGTTGCACTTCTATATTGGCCTTATATTTGAGACCCAGTTGCTTTGTCTATTTATATATAGTCTGTGGTTGTTCACTGCTGAAAAAGGCCTAGTGCAGGGGTGGGCAATCCTGGTCCTTGAGGGCCGCTATCCTGCATGTTTTAGATGTTTCCCTCTTCCAACACACCTGATTCAGCTTGATGATGAGCTGGTCATTTGAATCAGGTGTGTTGGAAGAGGGACACATCAAAAACATGCAGGATAGGGGCCTTCGAGGACCAGGATTGCCCACCCCTGCCCTAGTGGGACTTTGTTGGCACTGGTCGCCAGTATAACCTAGAACAAGTAGGCCTTTCTCAAAGAAACTGCCACTTTTGTCCACTAACAATTGACCGATTTGCTTTGTTGTCGAGACCGGAGAGCTGGTAAACAAACACGGACAA
>OOFC01042219.1:0-17297 GCA_900323345.1 Pseudochromis fuscus | reverse complement strand
TGGAGACACTTTTGGATGTTCTTGACTCGCTCGGGGCAAATGATGTCATGATGCTGAAACAGTGCCCAGCAGCTCATTCACTTAACTAAATAAATATCTACACACACACACACACACACACACGCAGATATGCAGCCGTCACCATTAGTCATTTTATGGTTTGAGCTATTTTAAACTGACAGGACAGCAAACAGCATCCTGCAGGGAAGGCGGCCATCATGCCATCTGCTGAGGCTCCATGGATGCCATAAAACATCTTGAACTAACATTAAGGTGATAAACCTTCTTTGTACCCACACACACACACACACACACACACACACACACACACACACACACACACACACACGAACAGCCTTTCCCATTTCTTATTATTTTCAGATGGAACTAATTTGACCTTTGAGCCATTTTGAGCTCTGCCACAGTTCAGTGCAGCATGATAATGGCAAGATGTCCTTTACTCTGGTCAAACACACACACACACACACACACACACACACACACACACACACACACTGTGAATAGACCTACAAATTCATGTTCACCCCACCATAATAATGGTGAGATTTAGTGGACCGTAGCACACACAGTTGCTGTAAGTGTGCACATGAGAAAAGAAAGATGGAGGTAAAGCTCACAATTACACTACATGTGCAGCACATGTGTAGGCACCTTCAGATTGGGGCTTTTTACAAGATTTACAATGAAACCTTCTCCTTCTTAAATCCCTCAGATGTTTGCTAGATGCACACGCCCTTGTCCACATTCACACGCTTCATTTCAGATTGTTTACTTGACGCCGTGTTTCCTTGATTTTTATGGCTTTACAGGGCTCTCTGCAGCTCGCCTGACTGATCACACACACATCCAGACAATCAACCGGGGCTTTGATTTAGACGTCCTGTCAGCGGTCATGTACACACCTTGTTTTCAGGGACAGGCCTAAGCAGGTGAACAGAGAGTAATGAGACGTAAAACAAATCAAAGTAGCTGAGTAGAGATGCAGGAAGTGGAAGAAGCAGAATGGACAATAAAGACAGGACAGTGATGCTGGGTGGTCAAATGTCCTCTGTCAGGACAAAATGTAGCTGTATTTGATATTCACTCAGTGTCAAGCATTGTTACTCCTGCTGTGCAGTGTTTCCTACAGCGATCCAAGCCAAGTTATTTTACAGATTAGTATATTTAATTCTAGCTACAGCCCAGTCTTAGCTGCTATTGGCTTGATTGATCAATCCGTCCATTTTCCTCTGAGCTTGTTGTATTTTCTTCTTCAGGGTTTTGAATTTTTTTTTCCATCTCACAAGGTTTTTCACAATTCAAAGTACACAAACTTGTACTCGCGTACTTGGTGAGAATGTACCTGCAAGTCGGACTCTGAAGTACAGACTTGCGGGAAAGCGAGAACGCACCGAGGCTAAAGTGTGATTGGAACGTTAGCATACTTGTTGACATCACGTCTCCGCTCCCTGTTGCGAAATGCATTATGGGTTATTTGTCTTCCCCAAGTTCACACAAGTCTGGTCTGATGCAGGCTCGATAATGAAGGAGGAGCAAGAACACATCCGGGTATTTCATGCGTTCTTGGGCAGTTGTGTACTTTGAACTGGAACAGTACTAGGTCTCCGACTGATGACGTTTCACGAGTACATGAGAACAAAAGTGCGGACAAGTCTGCATATTGAAAAACGGTCCATGTCTTCTTCTTCTTCTTCTGTGGCAGCGTTACAGCGCCACTTACAGGCCTGGCATATTTACTACAGTGTTGTCAGTGGTTTCCTGTAGACATACACATTTCTTGAGACGATGCCGAGGAAACTTTTTTAAGATGAAAAAGAAATGGATCGTTTTCATCTCCGTATGGACAAGGCCTTAGCTCAGAGGTCCCCAACCCTGGTCCTCCAGAGCCGCTATCCTGCATGTTTTAGACTCTTCCAACACACCTGATTCAAATGACCAGCTCATCATCAAGCTCTGCAGAAGCCTGATAACGATCCTGATCATTTGAATCAGGTGTGTTGGAAGAGGGACACATCTAGAACATGCAGGATAGTGGCCTTCGAGGACCAGGATTGGGGACATCTGCCTTAGCTGCTTCAGTTCCAGGGTTGTCTGGACGTTGGCTCAGTGAATCCTCATTAACAAAACTAGTATCACCTGTTTCCTGTTACAGCTGCTGCAGCTTCTCCAATCCACGACACATGAAGATTAGTCAAGTTCAGAGTCTCAGGTGGACACATCTCTCATGTTTTGGTGGAGGCCAGCTGCCTCTGTAGTCCAGTCCACTCAGACAAATATCTCCAGTGATGCTCAGAGAAGAAACTCATATCAACTCTTCAAACTCCTGGTGAGACAGAAAACAGCCTGACCCTCTGAAGATGCCTGTTTACCATGTCAAATGTTGACTTACCATTGGGTTGTTTTTTTACCCCAAATTGTTGTTGCGTTAACTCATTTTGTTGTTTTTAACTCATTATTCATACAGTGTTTCTGACCATTTTAGTGGTTTTACACTGACCTCACTGGGTTTCTTGTTGTTTTTGTTGGTTTTCATCACACCACAACAATGTGTGCATTTCCTGCCATGATAAACCAAAATGTCTTTAAGTAAGTAACTGATCTTTGAATTAAAACTAAACACAATGTTACTTTTTAAACTGAGTCATGTATCCTGGGTGACTGGCAGCACTGGGAGGTTGTAATGGGAACTGTTCATTAAAATCTGGAGAGTGTTTCTGATGAGTCATCCTGCCTTGAGTTTGGTGCCACCTCTAACACTGTTACTGTTTCCTGATAACTAAAGTCCAACTGTTTGTCTGGCACCTCCACAGCGTATGAATGGGTTCTGGCATGGAAACACGGCGTGGAGAACACTGTGGCCATTTTGACTAATCACAGTCTGATTTCCATCTGGGACGACAGGTGATCCCAGTTAATTACCTGGCAGGACAGAGAACCAGGAGAACACCAAGCCATGGATCCTCTGCTCTGGTGAGTTCACAAGATGAACATCGAACATTTTCTCTGATTTAACAAATGTTGTTTGTTTTTAAAATACACCAAAACTTAGAAAATTATACAAAAGTAAATTTAAATGTCCAGAAAAAAAGGTTGTGACTAACCAAACATATAAACATATTCTCTATAATATATTTGCATGTATTTATTCATATTATTGTTTAATTTATTTTTTATTTAGTTTGTAATTAGATTTAGTAGTTAGATTTAACTTCACTAAATTGAACTTTATCTTGACAGTTATTGCATGGCTTGTATAATTTTACACAAATTTTTTTATTGACATATCTTGTATACATTTTTTTTGTTCTAAAATGTGTTTTATAATTTAAAAAAAAAAATGGTTTTACATGTAAATTTCCTTCACCCCCATTACAAAGGAAAAAAATACTCAAGATTTCATGTAACATAAAGCTGCACACTCTAATTATGAAAAATTACACAATAAAAATGTTCTTTTAACCCAGAACTGGGTAAAAATCGAACTAATTCTAACTACATGCTGGGTTAATTTAACCCAACATGAGGGGTGGTTTTTACCAAATATTTAGTTTTTTTTTTTTTTTCAAGCAAACATTTTATTGTTTGGCTCTGGGCATATTGATGGATGGGCATAAAATCATCAAAATGTTGGGTAGAAACAAGAAAAAAGAAGTAAAAACAATAAAATATTGGAAGAAAAAAAACAATAAAATACTCAGTAAAAACAAAATGTGGGTAATAAATAAAATGCTGAAAACTGTTGGGTAATGTTGAGCATGAAAACATTTATAGTATTTCATATATTTTGTGTGAGTTAACTTCTCCCTCAGCACGTGAAAATATATTTTCTTAAGATCTTTCCCCCCCAGTGTTGATGCAGACAGTTTCATTTAGTCTTGAAGTCGTCAGTTGTGTGTTTGGAGGAACAGATATGCTCCTGAATTACATTTCTCTGGGGTGAAGTAACAGATGCAGTTTAAGCTTCAGGTGTATTTTAGAGGATTTTACATGTGTGACTCCAGTCCTGCCAAAACCTGCGTGACCTACAGCTTAATACTGTGCTTGAACGCATCCTGTGTCGAGTCAGACGAAGCTCCAGAGCTGCTGCTGCTGCTGCTGCTTTGGTCACGTGACTCTTTCACTTTATGTCCTGCGTAGACTCGATGTGTCCCAGGTAACTTCAGGTCAGCCGTGCAGAGAGGCGTGCAGCAGAGGACGGGGTGTAGCGCTGACAGCTTCACTGCACCTCTGTGATTTAAGAGTGTTGGGTTTGCGTTGCAGTGAAGGTCAGGCAGGGTGTAGCTGAGGTACTTCATCGTGGTGCCTCGCCTCTTCTGCTGCAGCTTGTAATGCAGCAGCAGCAGCATCATACTGAGGTGTTTCCAGCCACTCTCCAGCTGTGCTCATTGATATGGGTGAGGGACAGTCGTCCTCCCTGGCTCAATGTAATCTGTATTCTTTGCTCTGCTCTTATTTTCTATGGCTGCAAATTCTTCACTTTGAGAGTTGAAGGTTTATTCACACAGGAGACAAAGTGAATTTCCCTCCATGCATCACTGAGGCAGATCTGAATGCTGGACCACGGGCTGTTTTATTTACAGCTACAGCCGGTGTAGCTGTGAGCGAGCTAGCAACAGATGCATCAGCTGCCGCCTGTGAGTGTTTGTGTTCACCTCAGCCTCCAACTGAACTCACAGCTTGGCAGAAACTCCAGATCTTTATGCTACTTCCTTCCAGTTTCTTCTTTTTCTTCCTGTCTGTGCATTTCTGAGGCACATCCAAAAAGCTCTGACATGGCACTTTTTTTTTTTTTTTTTAGCCTCAAACTTTCCACTGACTTTATACGAAAATCAGTTTGCATTCTGTCTCAGATTTTTGTAAACCACCAAAATATTACAGTTGTTTGCCGAAACTCAATATGAATTGTCAGATATCAGTTAAGAGGACAACACGAGAGGCGAGCTTTACTCACAAAGTTTGAAAGTGTTCATGCAAGTAGCTTAGCTGACAGTTTGACAGGATGCTGAATATTGTTACCTCTGACTTCTGTATTCTGGTGAGTTTGTCTTTTATTCTGTCCGTCTCTGTTAGCAGCATTATGGGAAATACTAAGATGTTACTCATGAAACCAATTATTAAATTTGTGCAAGATCAGAGGATCCTGTCTGGAAAATATCTCTGTAATGGTCAAGTGTTTTAACAAGGTAGTGTTGTTAATGCACCACAAGAGGGCAACACTGTTCAGTCTATACCATCAGTGCAGCTGGATTATACCTTGGCTGGGGAGTGATTTCTACTGAAAGGACTAATTTTTTTTTCTAAAATTATATTTCACTTCATCTGGATTTATCTCAGTGCTTTTTTGTTTTTCTGTTCCTGATTTAAAGTTTTGAAGGAAATGACCAAAGACTGTGGACAAAGCTAACGCGAGGTCACCTGTTGGTTTGTGTATTCATATTTAGCAGCCCAGAGTTTTGCGTTTGAACATCGTCACGTTGTGTTTTTGCAGCCAGGATTGACCATATTTGGACAAGGGAAGAGTGAGGGGGCGGGTCTGACCCTTGAACTTGAGGACAATGCCCAATGAATTAAACTAACCACACACCTAAATATCCTTCTTTTTGAAGCTTAATATCTACTTAATTATGACTTCTTCATCAGAATGATTTGAATTGAGGAAAGTTGACGACAGTTTTTTCGAGCTAGCACCTAGTGGCCAGTGATGGTATTGCACATATTTGCACATCTACATTGGCTTCACTTTTGAGACCCGGCTGCTTCGTCCATTTTTATTTACAGTCCAGGGACATGACTGGTTCAGAGTTACTTTAGTCATTGGAAGTTCTTCTGTGTAACAGTCATTTTTTAAAAAATCTGCTTAAGATCTTAACACCTTGATGGCGTGCTTTTTTTTTTTTCATCCACATGAACTTGTATTTTTAGACAATCTATTTCACACTAAGTTATTGTCATGATTCCATGTATTTTTAGTTGGTTAGGTTGATTAGGTTTATGATTTCTTGTGTTTAGTTTTGTATTTACTCTTGTTTCTCTTCTGGTTTTGATGGTTGTGTTGGTCTTTGTCTTTTAATGTGTTTCATGTTCTGTCAGTTGTGAGTAGTTCATGTTTTGGTCTTGTGTTTCATGTTTTATTTTGATAGTCTCGTTCCTTGTGTGTTTGTGTCCAAGCTGTATTTCCTGTCTCATGTGTCTCTGTCCTGTGCCAGTTTGTTTTTTAGCTCATGGTCTCGTCCCAGCTCTGTGTTCATGTCTTACTTTCATAGTCCTAGTCTCACCTGGATTTTTGGATTTTCCTCTTCCTGTTTTGGATACCTTCACCCAGATTAAACCCACCTTAATCAATCTGCTCTGGCCTCGTGTCTTTGTTCAGTTCTAAAGTTATGCAGATGCTGATCTAATGTCTTAATGACTATGACAATACAAGTTGTTCATGAACACTTTATTTTATTGTAACATTTCTGAAACGTTTGATCCAGCTCCTGTGAAATCAAACCCAACAGAAGCACCAGATTCAACTCACTGTATCAAAAACCATCAGTGAATGCTGATGAAGATATTTTAAAGCAACAACAGAGGAATAAAACTCACTGCAGAGGTTTTCGCTGGGGGGCTAAGAACAAGTCCATCTACGCTGACATTAGTCATTATGCCTGAATCATTGCCATTGTTGGATGTATTATCCCATCATGTTTGAGAAGGAGGAGGGCAGGAGTTATATAGTCAGGGAGAAATACATTTTAAGCCCTGAGTGTGTGGGAGCCATTAGCCATAGAGCCATGTTATTATGTGCCTGTCACCTCAATGATAAGTGGAGCTATTGTGGGCAGCACTGCACAGTATATGTGGCGTTTATACAGAACTATTGGAGTAGATGAGGAACATTACGTTTTTTTGAGCAGCGTATTGTAAAAACCTGATATTTTCATTGTAGGTCTGAGTGTCTGTCTTTTTACTTTTTTCTCTCAGTAAAAATACAGCCAGTACAGGTCTGCATGTATTACAAGTTTAGCTAATCTGTGTGATATCTACTTTTCAAATGAAGCTGATCTCAGTCAGTTGACATCAGGTGAAGAATTTCTCTTTTAGTGCTTTAAAAACTGAGAAACATCATCGAATCTGACGTTCTCCATCTACCTTCAGGCATCCATACATCTCAATATGCATAAAAATACACTTTCCACCAGGCGAGCCAAAAACCCTGTCAACTTCTGCACATTTATCGTACTTTGTGATTAAATATTCTGCCTCTGAATTGGTGGCAAACGAGAAAAATCTGTCAAAAACTGCTGTCGCTAATTTCCAAAACAAACTGCCTCTCCACCACTTCAGTGTCATCGTCTCGTTTGGTACGACGACCCGGACGGTTTGAGTGGTTATTAAGCCTGACAGCTCACAAAAAATAAAAAAAATAAACGAAAGCTGCGAGATGAAGTCCTCTGCTGTGTTACTGTGATGCCAGCTTTCTGTTATGTGCACTATATAAACCTGTGGAGGGACACGTGTGTGCTGGGATGGCGGAGACGTAGCGAGCTCGCTGATGCTAATGAGAATCTTCTGTTCGGACCACGAGAAATGACGTTCGTTATAATTATGCATGATTCAGCGGTCACGCTTCACTGGTGGTTAGCGAGGATGATAACAGATGATAATCAAATGAGCGGTGCAGGAAAAGGACATTTAATAGACATTTAAAACGGCAGGGACAGTATGAGGGTCTGTGTGCAGGGGAGAGGACAAAGAAAGTTATAATTAGTGAGTCATTCAGTTGTAGCCACGCTCGGTTACACTGTACAGTAACTGGCTGGTTCAAGGAAATGACTCGGGTTGAATCGTGGATGAAACCTTTGTTCGTCTCTGTGTTTATTTCGTATAGACACCACACGCTGGTCAGACATGAGTTGGCCAACAGCAACTCGGCACAGCACACTCGGGAACGCCTCTCGGTTATCGTCGCAGCTGGATTCACACAGGATCAAACAGTGTCAGACTTTATGTAAGAGATGGACGGTGTCACTGTGACATCACCTGTGGTTTGAATTTGCATTTTGAAGCCAGGAGTTTGGTATTTGTTGGATTTTTTTTATTTTATTTTTTTTTTGAGCCAGAAGTGACCATATTTGGATATGAAGGGAGGAGGAGTGAGGGGGCGGGTCTGACCCTTGAACCCGAGGATGCTGTCACATCCAATGTGGGCAAAACTCCAGGTCAGCAGCCTCCAAACCACCTGTCAATCAAATGAACCATCCAACCAACCAATCTTCCTCTTAACCTAATATCTGCTTGATGATCATTTGATTTTCACTGATAAGAAGAGTTGACTTTAGCTTTTAGATGACATCAGGATGACTTGTGGAGATAATGTGTTGACTAAATATTTCTTGGACGCAAATGGCAATTTGTGAATTGAACTTGATTGGAGCCAGCATTCAGTGGCCGTCGGTGGTATTGCACTTTCTCTATAAAGTCTGTCAAAAGGTAAACTGTTCGACAGATTAATGGTTTTATTACTTCTCTTTCTGAGCTTATCTGAGAGAATCTAGTGGTCACTGGTGGTAGTGCACCTTTGAGACCCGGTGGCTTCGTCCATTTTTCATGCACAGTGGCGTCTGTTATTTGGTTTATTTGGTTCTTCACACTCAAATATCTGAACAGATACAGGATGGATTTCCCTGATATTTAGTGGAGACATTAATGGTCACCAGATAATAAACTTCCCCAACTTTGAACTCCCAGCTTGATCTGTAAAGTTACCAAAAGGTCGACACTTTTGGCTTTTAGTGAAATATATTAGAAGCCACACAGATATGATGCAGTTCAGTTGATACAGTTCAATACACAGGAGGTCCATAGTTTCAACAATAAGATTTAATGGATGTATTTTCATAACATGTGGTTAAGTAAATAATTTCCCCCTTCAGGGTGTAATAGCTGCTTTGTCTCGTTACTTGTTAATGAGCAGTGTCATCAGAATTTCAATCTGCAAATAATCAGGTTTGTTACCTGTAAAGCTAATAATATCCCATGTGTCTGTATTCCTGATTGTGTATTGTTGTACTCAGTTGCTGCTCTTCTGAATCCAGCAGTTATGGCTATAGACGTGCAGGGAGTAAAATTTAATCTTGATATATTGCAGACGGATGAGCTGTGAAATATTTAGTTTCTTCTTCCACATTATTGCTTCGTAGTTTTGATTCAGAGGGAAACACTGAGACAGAGCCGAGGGCTGAACTGTGAATGGCAGCATTTCCACCCTGACTCCAGGTTACTCCTCACAAAATGAAACGCTGGATGTTCCAGGTGACACTATATTTAATTATTTATTTATTTTTACAGCATTTGTGCTTTACTGCTCCTTAAAGCCATAAATGAAATGGACACCATGCTGCAGTTTATGATAAGCTCTGCTTTATTTAATCAGAGACGACCATAAATTTAAACCATAACGAATATTACTGAATCAGCGTGTTACAGGCTTAGCAAGGAGCTAATGAGCACGTGTGTGTGTGTTGTTGACTGCAGGAAATTAACAGATTAGTAAAACCAGTTAAATGCTTTCTTGCAATCCACTGAGGGCTGATGCAACAACAAAAACACCCCTAATCAGAAGGGTAAAAAATAACTGCATCTCCCTGTGTTGTAAACAAAACATCTGCTTGTTTCCCGACAGCTGTGTTGTGTTTAACAAGATGAAGAGGCCTAAAGTTGCACTGAAATGACCCTGTGTATCATGATCAAAGGCAGCGTATAGAAATAAACTAACATGCAATACTGCTAACAGCCACTGGAGGCAGGCTCCAATTGACTTCAATTCAAAAATGCTCGTTTTTCTATCATGAAATGTTCAATCAATACATTTTTCCCACAAGTAATTCTGATGTCATTAGCTAAAGTTAATTCTTTGGATTATTGAGACGTCTAAAAAAACAAAAACAAACCCTCCTCTTCATCATTTATACAAATTCTTTCACTTCTCCAAACAACCAATATGGCAGTGTTGGGTGATGTCACACATTCATTTCTACACAGTCTATGGAAACTGAAAACAATCAAATGTTTCAGGTAAAATTCACAACTGTCACATTATTGGATTTACTGTATTTTCCAGACTATTGAGCGCACCTGTCTATAAGCCACTATTGAATTTATTTGAACAGTTTCATGTGGTCCACTCTGACCGGGTCTGATGTGACGAGGCTAAATGTATCGGCGGTACGGAGCTTGCTAGCTTGTAAAAAGCTAACGAGCTTCGTGCCGCCGATACATGAGAAACACCGGCGTTTAAGTTCAAAGTGTCAGAAAAAAGTAGCGGCTTATAGTCGAAAATACAGTAGTTGAAAATCTAAAAAGAAGAGAATTGTCTTCAGAGGTTTTATGCTCCTTCCTATAATTTCTTTAACTGCAGGGTTGATTATGACCTCATTGCTTTTTGTCCTGTTGGATGGTGTTGAACAAACTCTCACCCTTTCTCTCAGCAATTACTCTACATTTAGTAAAACGTTAACATGACGAATGGGATTGACAGCTGAAACTGGAAAAGTAATAAACCATAATTATCCTTTACAGCTGGTTGGTTGTAGACAGACCTTGAGGTTACCTGTTCCCACCACAATTACCAGTCTGCTGCTGCTGCTGCTGCTGCTGCTGCTCGAGGCTTCATTTACACACAGGTTGTGAAAATGACTTCCAGTATCAGTATTTTGGATTTTATGACCACGTATGTGAATCAATTGATTGTTCAATCTACACCTCATTGCTCAGACTAAAAGAGCTTTGACAACCTATAGAAATGGATTGCAGTGAATTTTGTTGTAGCTCCCCAGAGGTTGAAACTCAGGTTGAGAACATTAACTGATACGTATCAATATGCGATCATGCATGTGCAAGATGTGAGTGCAGCAGTAGAGCAGCTTAGAGTGAAAGCAATTTTGGAAAGTTATTGAGATGTATCGGTTATTAAATGTTTGTATTGATATAGTCTGATCAATTTAATACATTATTTTACATTTACTATTAAGTTTAGACACTGTATCAAGATGTGTATCATAGCAATCCTATAGGCTACCTAAAATATCCAATTCTAGTCAAAACCTTAACGTTATGATGATATTCAGATTTTTCATTGAGTGTCCTCGGATTCAAGGGTCAGACCCGCCTACTCAGTCCAAATATGGTCACTCCATTGGACCACAAACCAATGGATAACGTCATGCTGGCTTCTTAAGTCTTGTATGTAGTCTGATCAGGAAAATGTTTGGAGCAATTTGATTGGACCATTAAAACACAGTGAAACACCACAGCTAACAAGCTAACGTTACATAACAGCTACTGTCGATCAGTCATCAAACATGATGCAGCCACTCCAGCAAATATTTATCATCACCTAGCAACCAAACTGAAGTCATGTCCAATGAAATTCTGTAAAAACATTAAGTTGTTTGCAACTTAACTACCATCAAAATCAAAGTCAACACTTCAGTTTTAACCGATGATACTGATCATTACTATGACTGCTGCTTCTCGCTGTCACTGTTTTCTGGTGATAATCTTAACTGTGTCGCTAACAGCAGATTGACAGGTGGATGCAATGACACTATTGGTTGAAATTGCTATGGACATGACTTTGACTTGATTTTGTTTAATTTTATCTAGCCATTAGCACTAAGTAAGTGAATATTTTGACCAGCAATGATCTAAAAGGATGATTATTATTATTATTATTATTTTTTTATTCCAGGTGGACTTCAACTTCTTTGATCTGAACCTAAGCATTTCTATTATGGGGGTTTACTTTTTTGTACCACAGTATGAGTGTGGAAATAGGTTTATGTCTCCACAACTATAGCAAAAAAGTAACTCACAAGATGTCCTGTTGGAGAAAGGGGAACACCACAAAAATAAGATCTGTGGATTAGGATTCGGCTGCTCTTGGCTCAGTGAGTGGACTGCAGCTTAACCGGTTAGACGCAGGTGTCATGGTGGGTGAGCTGAGTCCAGAACAGCTTTTACACCAACACATAAATGTCACACTGCAAACTGGGAAACCACAATGCTCAGCACACACACTCTTACACCTGACAACACACTCGCACAGTCACAGTTGATCTAAGGTCTAGGTTAAGCCAGTGTGCTTTAAGAGGATTAGCATAATGTTAATTAGCATGAGGGTAATTAGCATAATGTGATTTTCCTACAGTGACTGATTGACATTCTGGTGACCCGTCCATTATGTAACCTGCTGTCGGTTTCCTTTGTGCGCAGCCAAAGTTCCCTGGCAGGAGAAAACTGAAACGTTGCCAAACAGGATTTGCCTGAAACTATGCTGCTAAGTGTTGACGGGATATGAAAATGACATTCATTATTTATATATATGAAAATATATTGCTGGGTGCACTGAGGCAGCATGTTGAAAAAAGACATTCATAGATAGTTTCTACAAGTTTAGTGATGCTTTCAGTTTTCTATCACCTCATTACAGTTGTAACCTGATTTCTTTTGTTTCAGTACTTCAAAATTTAAAGTGTAAAAAAAGAAAATAATCCACTGCCGATATGAAAAATAGACATCAGTTACATGTTTGACATTATTTGTGTTAATCATTTTAATGACACCAGACAGACTTTGTGATTATGTTAAATCTTACATTTGATGTTCAGCTAAACTGTGATGAGATGAGTTTCATGATACCAGCAGCTGTTGTTGGTTGTTCTGCCAACACAAATGAAAATAAACCAGTTTTCACTCATAGTTTTCAATTTTCAAGCTTGTCCCCAAAAATTAAGCAGCTTTCTTATTTATTTCTCACATTTTTATATAAATATTTGTTAGTAGAGGTTCCTGCTCTCTGTCTAGTCCCAGCCCAAATCAATAGTTGTATATTTGTACAGTAATCAATTTATCGTAGCTCCCCAGACATCAAAACCTTAATGTGTTTGACGATATTCAGGCTTCTCACTGAGTGTCCCGGGTTCAAGGGTCAGACCTGACTCCTCCCTTCATATCCAAATATGGTCACTTCTGATTCCAAAACAAACAAACTAAAACCTAGCATGAATTTGGGTCTAGCTACCCACACCATGGCTGATGACACTAACTCTGTCACCCCATCTGTGTCCACTTCTGGTAACGTTTTTTCACAATAAGGGCACTTAAAGGAGGGAGTCGAAGTACACAAGCAAGAGAAGTAAAAAATATTCCAGAGTGAATGTGAGTGGACACTTTGCTGCTCATCATCACCTTACACGTGTGAATGATGCTCACATTTATGTTTTTATAGTTGAGACAGAAACAATTTGTCTGTTATGTACAATAACCATTAACTAGTGACTTTAAAAACTGACCCCTTGTGACCATTTATTGACACTTACTGAATTTTACATCTTGCCCTGATTAGTGTGAGCGTTCATCTGCTTCACTATATATTTCTGTGAGTGTGTTAAGAGTACAGTACGGGACATCTTGTCATTATCATGCTGTAATGAACAAGGTGACAGAGCAGCAAAATTGCTCCGAGGTCCCATCATTTCCATCTGCTAAGAAAAGGAGGAGCAACCAGGTCAATGAGAAAGATGAAGACTTTATGAGTAGAAAAGAAATGAAGAAAAAGAAATTATGCTAGTTTCACTGAGTGTCTTTTTGAACAGCTCTACATTCCTGCTTTTTTTCTGACTATCACACGTGTCAAAATGTTTGGTATTATCACACCAAAGCTCAGTCTCTGTTAGTTTCAGACACACTTAACCCCACACTATGGGTACTGACTGGAAACATCCAGCTAGCACTGCTGAAAGGAAGTTGTTAATAAGACTTCTAATAGAAATACTGACAGCAGAAAATTCATTATTTCCATGTCAGTTGCTGTTAACTTGCAGCTAAAGGAGCAGACAGAGGGATGGCGACATGCTTGGAGATGCAGCGTTGGTCCTAAAATTGAACATGATAATTTCTGGTGACATGAATATCAGTCTGGGATACATGACACCGTTGCAAAAAAGGTTAATTTAGGTTTTCATTGAGTTCATTCACACCGCTGTAATTTTCCTGCCTGTAATTTACTGATACGCTGTTGTATTTCCTGTTGATTATGAGTTGGTTGGGGAGTAATAAAAGTCTGTAAATGCACATTTCCCTGGGGAGGTCCAACTGAAAGATGACAAATAATTGAACATTTTTCAACTTCATTTGCAATATTCTGACCAGGACAAACAGTCAGAGACACAACTATACTGCACAGTCACTCATTGCTGAATATTGTGTATTATTGCTTTGTAGATTTTCCTAAAACATGTATAACTGCAGTAAGAAATCATTTCTACATGCAGACATTAACTGAATTCTTCTGTTTTCTCAAGTTACATTTTGTATTAACATTGAAACCTTTTTCATGACATTAATAGAGTGAAGCTGGACTTCAACCTTGTCATTCAGATTCATAGACTCAAAAATAAGGTGTAGTGCAGTACCCCAGATGGCCACTAGGTGCTGGCTCCAAAAAACTCTGCCTCCAATTAACTTCAATTCATAACTGGTCATTTTAAGGCATAAAAAATACACAATCTGATGTCATCAGCTAAAGTCAATGGTCTGGTGATCCATCTGAAAATCATTTCATCATTAATTAGATAATTAGAAAAAAAAAAAATTTAGGGGTGTGGCTTGATTGACAGACTGGCCTCCAGTGAGACCAGTGCTGCAGTTGATGCTCATCCACATTGGGCAGCAACCTCAGGTTCAATGCTCAGACCTGCCTCCTCACTCTTCCCTTCATATCCAAATATGGTCATTTCTGGCTCCAAACAACCAACATTAGACACATTTCCAATATATAGCAACAGGTTACTCTACTCAACTCGGCCAGGGTGACCACAGAGATGATAGTACCATCTCTGTGTAGCCGTGTTTGTGTCCCACGCAGTGATGATGCAATGACGATTCCAACCAATCACGTTTTAGTACCTGGTCGCCCAGTGATACCAGCTACTTTCACCTAATGGAAAACCAAACAGTGGCGTTGAGCAGAGCTGGCACCATGTCGTGGAAAAGCACCAGCTGCAACAGTCAAATGCCAAACTCCTGCCTTCAAAACAGGAGTCCATCATAAAACAATAAAACGGAGGAGATGGATTAAAAACTGTATAAATATACAAGTGTATTGCACATCCATATGCACGGTAGTATTTGTTAGCTATACAAATGTGTAATAACAAACATTAATCCTCACTTTAGCAGGAAATGAAGGAGCTTATTTTAGAATAGAGACACAATCAGTGGAGACAGAGTGAGTTGATAATACTTATTAAAAGCTACATCCAGGAAAGGAGTTTAGCAGGGCTGTCTACAATTAGCGTCAGTTCTCCTGGTGACACAGCTTTTCAATGCACTTGGCAGATAAATTGCTCGGAGCGTCTTGAAGAAGTTGCCAAAGATCCTCTGTGGATTTAGTCTGTCTCAGTGTCTTCATGCGATCCCAGACTGACTCCATGATGTGGAGTTCAGACGTCTGTGGGTTTCAGACCATCTGTTGCAGGACTCCTTGTTCTTCCTGTCGCTGTCTGTATGACTCAGGCTTTCAAGGTTGTCACGCTGTACAATTAATTTAGCCTTGATCATACGCCTCCCTGATGAGTGTTATGACAGAGGGGGAAAAAAAAACCCCACAGGATCTAAAAGTTTTGTACAATTTTTCACAATAAAGCAACAGAAACGCAGATGAAAGCTCTTCTGTTTCCAGCCAAGCAATCAGCTCAGTTACAGAAACAATACGCCCGGTTTGAATGCAACTCCTTGGCAACTGTAGCACTCTGCAGTGTACAGGGGAATATTTATAGTGCCAGATTTCATTGTGTGCTTCATCTCACACCTACTGAAACTGTGAACCCCCACAACTTCCTCAGTGAGTTGGAGTTAATGAGTTTGAACTTGTTGTCCAGTAAGGCACAATATTAAAAAAAAAAAAGAAAAATAAAACAATTAGTTTGGTTTCTACACTTCAGTTTCTTAAAGTGTGTATTTTATACTATATGTTGAAGGAAGGAAACAAAAGTTAAGGCAGTATCTGAGGATGTGAAGCAGAGAATAAGAAGAAAATGAAGCAGTGATTTCACCAAATATACTGCATTTTTAAAAAAAATTGATATTCTGTTCAAAGCTGGGTCTCTAATAATGGCCAGAGCTGTGGTCAGTATTAACAAATAATGACTGGACTTCAAATACAGGCTGGGTGAACAAGAGGCGAATAAATGAAACCTCTACTGTGCCTGCAAATATTTCACAATAAAAGCCTGCTTCAGAATAAATAGTTTCTGTCCAGTGAAATGTTACAGGTGGTTAAAAGAAGTGTTGCATTTGTAGTAACTTTAAAGTTTTGATTTGCTTTGATCCAATCTGAAGCATTGAAATGAAGATTTGTCCTGAAATCTGAATAATTAACCATCAAATACACATAATTAGAAATACAAGCTGCTCTCAAACAGTGACTAGATGCATTGTGCAGTGTAGGTGAATACACTCTCTGAGGATTTAGGGTAGCCCAGTAATTAGATCATTCGTTGTTTTGCCATAAGCTTGTTAATGGAGTCAAGAATAAATGTTGTTTAAAGGGGGGGTATTGTGCTTTTTCCAGATATATTGTACCACTCTATGACATACTCCAATGACTATGTTACCTTAGGTTGATCTGTAAATGCTGTAAATAAAAAAAACAACCTTTATGAAATTTGCCCTCGCATCATGGCCGTTCTGAACGCCTCGATATTGGACTCTGTCTCTTTAAGAGGCTCCGAGCCTTTCAGACACTCCCCCTTCAGCACGCTGTCCACGACGTCATCACAACACTGCTTCTCCATGCCGTATTTACAACTTTCGCTGCGTTGTTTCGGAAAAAAAGTTATTTTTTATCACGTTTGAGCGATGGCGACGCAAGATGTTGTACAGCCTTACGAGTACGATCCTGTGTCCGACCCGGAAAGTGCATTTTCTGATGAACCGGAGAGAATTCAGAGGCTTTTACAGGACGTGTCTGCACGGTAAGACCAAAAAGAGGGCAATCTTCCTTACATCCAAAGATGCATTTCTTCCATGAAGGCATTTTGTGAAGTGTTCTCTGAAAAGTAGTCAGAAACGGGAGCTCCACGACGCGCAGTCCACCAGGTGTTTGCTAATTGCTGCTACCGCTGTGTGTTTGTTTACGCGGGGGAGGGGAGCTCTGCTGAGACGGGAGCAGTGGGCGGTGGCTCGGCAGGTGACGAAAGGTCGGGGGCATTTCTAGGAGGAATGGGCGT
>OOFC01042218.1:91758-102939 GCA_900323345.1 Pseudochromis fuscus | reverse complement strand
GGGTTCTGGGGGTCCAGAGAGGGGATAGAGTTGAAGGGAAGGGACAGGTTGGAGCAAAAAAGAGGACTGAGACGACCCCCCCTTCTTTGTCAAAAAAACTTTGTCCTGTGGAAGGACCCTACCAGCTGCTTTCTGTGCCAAATCTTACCCCTCGCCACTATCATATCACTGTACACAGAGAAAAGGGCTCACTTTTTATTTACGCCGTCTTTATTGCCAGAATATTGCTTTTAATTGCTGTCCTGGATTCCCCGCTGCGGTATAGGACGAGTCTGAGACGATTACTCAAAGTAATGGAGCATAATGATGTCTCGGAACGGCCCCTGAAGCTCAGGTCAGGGGTTGGACAATGTGAACATTCAGCTACTTAGCTTCCTTTGCAACTTTGTGACAAAATCTGTTTGCCCAACACCAATTAAGATGCCTCTCCGTGCGCTCTGGTCAATGGGTTTGACGGAGGGGGTCGTCCAACGAGTTGACATGTCCCTGAGCACGAACAAGCTGGCCTGTGTCCTCGCCTCAATAATTGGTGTCCCTTGCAACGTGCCGCTTCCCAGGGCTGTCCTTTGTGTCCCCATGGCAGTCCTAAATGAGGGGAGTCAGGGCTTTAATGGGACTCCTGTTAGTTTTAAACAAACACAGGGCGACCCCCTACTGTTCAGCATGTTGCATAGAACAGCTGGGAGTCCATGGGGCTCTCACTCGGGAGCCCGCAACCCCCACTGGGGCCCAAGGGCCCGCTGCCCACTCGCCATTGTGCCTCTGATGACGTCCTCTCAGGAGCTCGACACTAATTCTGTGTTCACGCCGCTACCAGCTACGTTGTCGTTCTACTTTTCAGTGGCCTGATTGCAAGGTGTGGTGCCAGCAGAGTCACAGAGAGAGGCGGGACGGCGAGCAGGGCCGCTCCTTGATTGGCTGCTAGAGGCCAATGTCGACCAAAAGTTTCCTGCCAGACAAAGAAGAGGGATGACTGTAGTCACCATTAGCTGTGGCTCCAACTGCAATAATCATATTCACGTCTAAAGGTAAAACACAAAGGTGAAATTATAGGACAATTTCTGTCAGGGTCCTCTGTCCTTCCTCCTCCATTAAACATGTTCTGGTAAATATGGAAGTGCAATTTTACTCCGAAAATCGTGAAACACTTTCATTATTCATTAAAATGAGTCTACGAGTAGAAAGTGTAATTGTACTAAGTCTGTTATTTCCTGTCTTGTTTCCTTACTTCCACTTGGTCTTTTTCCTACTTGTGTGATTCCCAGTCTTACTCATAGACTGTAGAAAGGAAAGGATGAAGTTAACATGACACCACTGGTTTGTAGACTCTCAAGTTCATGCTTGATCTCAATGGAGACTCAATAAAACTAATGATCCTCTTAAATATTCCTCTTTTTAAAGCCTATTGGACCCACAAATCACCGCAAAGAAAAACTAACTGTAGTCAATGAGATCAGAATGACTTGTGGAAAAAAAAATGACTGACTGAGCATTTCATAATTGAAAATGATAATTTTTTTAATTGAAGTTAATTGGAGTCCGGGTGGACCAAGTTGTTCTCAGTGTATTACACCTTTTTGCACTTTTGCATTGACCTCATGTTTGAGCAGCTGCTTGATTCATTTCTATATACAGTCTGGTCCTGCCCCAAGTGGTCTCACCTGTCTCTCAGTGTACTCACCCATCTCTGCTCTACTAATCCACATGTACTGTCTGCCTCTGTATACATTTCACCAGCTATGACCCCATGTGTTCCCATGTCTGCATGTTTTCTGTGCCTTCTTCACCTTTGGATTTCATGTATTCTGCTCCATGTTTTGTTTGCCCATTACCAGCTTAATTAAAAGCTTGCCCTTTGTTTGTTTGTCCTGTCATGCGTTTGGTTTCTGCCTCTTGCACTTTGTGGCATGTTCTATATAAACAAAATTTCATGATGACATAACGACATAATTACAGTAAACCTGCAAAATACCACAGGAAAAGATGCCTAAAGCAACATGGAGAAAAGCTGCTCTGGCTGGTGGGAAGATAGACCTTTAATAGCTTGTTTGTGGCTGAATTACATATCATTTTAATAGTGAGTCATAAACAGCACCATCAAAGCTACAATACCTGGGACGTGAGTCAGGAAGTTGATTGTTGGCTTCACCTCGGTCAAGTTCGTGCTCCAGCAGTCGTCTTGATGACCTGTCTGCTTTGAAAGAACATCATGCCTGAGGCGAAGGAGACCTGTAACTGTCAGCAGTTAGACACTGCTGCTTAAACTTGACTGTGTCTTATCGTTGCCTTTTTAACCAAAACTAAAAGCTTAATCACTTGGTGAGAAAATGTGCCCAAGACACACACCATCTTCCCCAGGTCGGTGTCATTTTGAGGTGAAACTTTGCACAGTGTCGTTTAAGTATTCTTCACAGCATCTTGAATTTCAACATTTGAGCTCCCAGTTTTGCTGGGAAAGGAACATCGTGGCTCCCCGTCTGAATTTCATTGAGAAAGCAAGGAGGATTTGTCAATGGGGCTCTTGAGTGCAGTGTTGATGTTGTGTGGCTAATGTGTTTGCGCTGGCTGTGATAGAGGGGATTAACTCCTTTGTGGTGGTCTGCTGGGACCGCAGACTACTGGACTTTGAAAGCATACTTGCCAACTTACTCACAGGCAAATCAAAGCCTGTGAGAAATCGTTCCCTCAGCACCTAGTTGACTGGTTGACCTCTGTGTCGGAAAAGGTGCAAGCAAACACACACACACACACACACACACACACACACACACACAGTGTTTCGTATCCTATCACTTCAGAAGACCTTATATTGATTTCAACCAGGTCTTCATCCTAAAATTACGTTTCATGGTGTTTCAGGGAAGTCAGTCCAAACAATGTGACCAGAGCATCATGTCTCCACAACATGACTAATACACATGAGTGTGAGCGCTGTAGACCACAACCAGTGTTTGGAGAACAAATGAGGGTCAAGGTGACGAACGGCAAACTCTACAAAAAAAAAAGAGGAAAAAATCTTAAAGGTGATTCTCTACTCAGCCAACAATTAACCTACTTCCTCTGGACAATGTTTTCATTACTGTGGAGAAAGAAGCCTGGATCTGGCTAAAATACAGTTTATACCTTTAATTTTACAAAAGATCATGTGTAATCCTTTTGCTTTTTAATGGCCAAATAATATTTACAGATATAAAAACGCATTTATTCAACATTTTATTGTGAGTACTTCGTTAATCATGCAAGTTAAATTGTGTCAAATTTTAAAAATATAATTAGAGCATTAAAGTTGACATGAAACAATTTTTGAAAATTAAAATAATAATATATAATACATTTGTGACTGTATTTTAAAGACAAGAAGTGCAAGTTAGATGTTAATGTAAGGTCCACAAGAGTAAAAAGTGTAAAATCTAAACAATAATTTAGCAGTTACTAGAATATTATATTAGCAATAGATTTGACTCAGACAGATATAATGAGAAGCAGAATAATATTTGCTCATACATTTACAGCAACTACAACACAGAAAAAATGAAAGATTTGTCAATGTTCAAAAAATCCAAATAATGCTGAGAATAAAAACAGAAAAGATACTTTTTATTATAAGAGTGCAACAACTGAAAACTGAGGATGGTCATATATAAAAAGTGTGAATGTAATAATATCATCAAAGTCACTCACAACCTCTAAAAGTCCATTATTATTATTATTCTCTACCTTCTCTCAGTCTTTCTTTTTAGTCTCCAACACGAACAGCAACTGAAGTCTAAGAAAGCACTGTGACAAAAGCCTCCACTCCCACACACAAACACTCATACGTGACCTCTGTGACGCCCCTGCCAGCGTGTTTACAGTAAACTGAACCAGTCCTAAGTGTACCCCACAAAGGACCCTGCCGTCTTTGTTTTCTAGTGTGCTCCCAGGAGACTCTGTGAGGATGAAACAGAGATATGAGCGGCTAGAGTTACCTCTTAATGAAACGTATCAACACCACCAATCACAGCAACGCAGGCTGCCAATAGCACTTTGCCACGGCTGGACGAACTCCGGGAGGGCTCGGATGAAGAAAGTCTGCATTCATCTGCAATAATGATGAGAGGTCCTGAAGCCAAGAGTGATTGAGAATATTTTTATACTGCATTGTTGAAATATAACAGGTACCAAGAGAGACAACGATTGAAAGTCCAAAAGAGTAAATCAGGACAGACTGCACAGGATCTGATGTAACTGAAGTTGCGTTGATAATTATTATATTAACAAGTAATCAAGAGACTGTGTGTAAGTCACAGGGGAGTGTGGTTATTCAAGGAGAAGTGAGTAAAGTTTTGCACTTCCAGACATTTCCTTCAGAAGTTCATTCACCACAGGATGCATCCTGCAGGAAGACAGAAATACAACTCAAAATTAAATCAACAAATCCTTTCAATTAAACAGCTTTGCATTGTTTGCTGGTATCTTGGTCTCTTTTTTCATTTGTTGGTTTATTTAACAGGGACAATGCACATCAGTAAACATTTCTTTAAATGCACCAAGAGGGTAATTTTAATCAGCACTCTCTGGACAAATGTTAGAGAAACCTTAAAATAGGAGATTATTATAAATTCCAGATTAGCTATAGATTGTTAAAATAAAGACTGATTGAAACCACTTTACTCTGCATTGTTAAACACTACATTAAACATGCAAAGCAGAAGCACAGACATAAAAACATGTATAAAATACACAAATTCATCTGACACAAAAGACATGCATATAAGAGCACTATCAAAATTAACAATACTGCATTTAAACTCACTCATGCCATCATTACAAAGGCAGCAACATTTGCTGTCACAGGGAAAACCTTTAAATAGAGATGTTGATCCATCCATACTCTGCTCCAATAAACAAAGGTCACACAAACATTGTTGTCTCCAAATATTTTCAGGTTGTTTTTTTTTTTGTGAAGGACTGAATAAAAGTTAATATCACTCATTAACATCTGCTGAATGTGTTAACAGTTGATTCTGTGCTCACAAAGTTCAGGAGGTGATAAACTTGGAACAGGCTTAAATTGAAACTGTCCAACGTGCCTTTTAAATTCCCTCAGTTCTCCGTTTGGTTTAGATGGTCCTTTAAATAAGAATAATTTCAGTCACCTGTGTTACATCAAGTCGTATTCATTAGCGAGAGCATGTGCCTGAGGCTGCTCATCAAAGCAAACAGATCACTAAAGTCCTATAATTTGTTGGACTGGGTTAACCAGATGGTTTGCCTTTAACTTAATCATACCTTTTCCTGTGGTGTAGTTGCCACAAGCAAAAATGTTGGCGCTGAATGTTTTGCAGACATGTTCAATGAGAGTTTGTAAAAACATCGTACAGCCACGAGCGTGTATGTAATACGTGGACGGGAAGGGTCAAGGTCACAGTGTCCTGACAAGATATGTAACAAATATTCTTGTGTATAATCTTATTTATCACACGCAGGAAAAAAAACACCTTGCTCATTTTGGCAGCGTACGTGTAACTGGAGATAGCGAGATAAAGTCAGGAATGTCAATGTTTATTATTGTAGCAGCTGAATCATCTGAAAAATTGTCTCTACCTATTCCAAAGCCAAAGTCTTTGTGCGGTCTTAATAATATTCTGCAATATTAGGCTTCTTCAGGGGAAATTCCCAAACAATGCTGAAATCACACAGTCTGTTGTAATGGCACAAGAGTTATTACAGCTATTTTGCAGCTGTGGGACAAAACCACAAAGGGAAGAATGAGAAGAATGTCTGTTTTCTTATTGACAGCCAGGAGTTTTGAAACAAACACAGCAGCATTTTGGCACAAAACTCACTCAGTACATGAAAAGTCATGTCAATTTTCACTCATAGTAGAAGTGAAAAAAGCACAATGAAGCAGTTAAGAGTGAAGCTTGAATGAAGCATTGTAAAGTGATCATACTTCCTATATAACTCAAATATAAAATAATACCTTCTGCACATCACACAGGTTTTGTGCTTAAAATTGAGTTTGCTTTCTTATACTAAATATATTTATAAGTCTTTAATACCAGGTGTGTTTCAAAATGACTTCTCATGGTTGCATCCTGCATCCATCAAAAGCAATTAACTGTTGGATAGTCTCTGGTTTAAAATGTATTAATTTACTGCTATTCTACTTGTAAGTAATATATCACTTATTTACAGTGTGTGTTGTTACCCTCACCTGCTCCCCAGTCTACACAAAGGTCATTATCATTCACAACTTCACAGCACATCAACCTCATAAGAATTTTCCTTTCAGCTTTTGACTTTATAAATGTTTGTGATTTTGTCTTTTTTGAGTTAGTTTCAGGTATTTACAAGAATTCGAGGGTTTTATCTCATCAGTATCTAATTTGGTAAAGGACAATCACCAGTGGATTAGAAAAGGTGGATTAGTTAATCCCTTTAAAGATGTACTTCCTGATGATCTAGTGATCTCAGATGAATAATGTTCACACAAAGCAAAGGAGTAAGTTAAAGGAGATTAATTAGTCACCTGTGTCTCACAATGAGTCCTCCTTATTGAGAGCAAGCAACACAGCCTGAAACTGCTCATCAAAGTTGTAAAAGATGATATAAATCCCACAGAGTAATAGAGTTCAGTGGACAATTTCAATATTTACTGATAGTGATTATGCTGGTGTTTAAAGAACAAGAAAAAAATATATATCAACAATGAGTATCAATAAAGCTTGTGGTTGTTGTCAGTCAATTTTTAACTTAACTTAGTTTAATTAGAAAAACTGGATGCAATGTATTATTTATATATAAAAAAATCCACCAATGAAAAACCTTAGATCTTGTAGTGTTCCTTATTGTAACAACAATAATATTAATAATAATGTTTTCCAAGAGGAGTTGCACAGTTATCTAGGAAACTCAGAGTTATATTTTTTGATAAGGCACAACTACACAGTGCATTGTGGGAAGTACTTGCATGGCTGGAACACATGACCAATCACTTGTGTTGGATGTTGTATAATAAGCTGTGAGGTCTGTGTGGTCTGCTCCAGCATATTAGGCTTCATAAGGGAGGAAAATGGCTCTGAAAGTATGACAGGTATGATAAACCTTTCTCTAAATGTAGTCCAGTTGGAATGTGCGGCTAAATAAAACACAGACGAACATGTTGCCACAGGTGACAAATAAAATAAACCGGTGGGAGTTTAGCGAATATGAAAAAGGCTGTTTCCAAACAGCGCTGGATGAAGTCATGGTTACTATCACAGGCGCCGACACCAGAAATACCAAAACCTTTTTATAGTTAGGGATGATGATTTCATATTTAGCTGCTGTAACTCTTCAACTGCGAAATATTCAGGCGAGCGTTAAAACTATGTCTCTGTGTGCGGTGATGCTGTGAAACAACACAGGGACGTCCACATTCTCAGAGGCCTCATCAGTGTGACTTCCAGTACGACCACTCAAACTACAGCACTGTTAATAATTCATCACCAGTACTGCTACAGCTGATGGTGCTTCGATTAAACCACCACCATTAATTAGTCAGGCAAGTGGTAGCTTTTTTTTTTTTTTTCTTTTACCAGTTTCACTGCTGCTTTTTGGCTGCTAGTACCACTAACTACAAATCTTAAAGAAGGCCCACTGCTCCCATCATCCCCCTACACCTACCACCACCACAACCACTGCTACACTGCAATCACAGACTATATGCAACACATTCGACGTAGCTGCAGTGAGGTCACCCACGGATTTGTACATTAATGTTTTGAAGCCTAAGGTTTGATATATGGTTCTATTTTCTGAGCCAGTAGTGACCATATTTGGAGGAGAGGAGGAGTTTGGGAGGAGTAAAGGGGTGGGTCTGACTACAGATAGCCTCCTGCCATGACTTAATACATGGTTGACACATTAAAATGGACAAAGCTAACGTGACGACCCACCCACTGGTTTTTGGACATTTTGAGGCCAGAAGTGACCATATTTGGATATAAAAGGAAGAGTGAGGATGCTACCTGATGTGTATGAAACTCTAGTTCAGGTTTGGTCTCTTTGGAGTTGATCAAACTAACCCACCCCTAGATATTCCTCTTTTTGAAGCCTAATATCTTCTTAATTATGATGTTTTTTTCAGGGTGATCACCACATCACTGAGAAGAAGAGCTGACTAGCTAATGACATGAGGATGACATGTGAAACAAATTGTATTGATGAGTATTTCCTGATTAAAATGAAGATTATTATTTTTTTTTTTTTTGCACCATTTCTTATTTGTCAAGGAGGTTGGCACCTGACTACAACAGAGATAATTTTGATTCTACTAAAGGATACACTTTCTACTACTCCATTACCACTACATTAAATTTACCTTCTCTCTGTTACTGCCAGCATCAATAAAGTTATAAAATGAAACCAGATTCTTGATATTGCTCTGGTTTGGTTTTGAAAACTTTTGCATCTCTGGATTGTATTCAGTCCATCTACTAAGAGTAGTTATTTCTGATGATGTTAGACTTCATTATCATTATTAGTATTTAATATTATTGGTTTCTTTACCTTTACCCAAAATATCACAAAGTATCTCCTTGCTTTGCAGTCTGCTTTTCACTTTCCTTACATTGTGTTGAGCGTTTATTAGTTTTCACTGAATTTTTCCAACTGCTGCTGCTTCACATTACAAGTGTTCAAGTGAAACACGAAGTGACTGATAAATAGTCCACATGTCTCTGAAATGAACCTGACAGCAGGTTAATTTTGAATATTGCAGGGAGTAAGAGAACAAGCACGAGTTGCAACAGTGAATTGCTCGATGAAGACTTCTCCCTGACAATGACACAAAGCACAGGTTGTAACTAATAACTTTAATGGTGGCTCAGTTCTATTAACCGTGACACTAAGCCATTCCCGTAAACCAGCAATTCGTCAAATGAAGCCTCTTAAAACCAGAGCCTCTAAATGGAAAACAGCCACTGCAACCCAGCAGTTAATTCCATTATTTACACCTTTGTGTTTTCAGGTCCCACATGTCAAACTGACTTTCGTTACAAAGCTCTGTTCGGTGATGTGTTTCTGATGCTAGGCTGAGCTCCATCCAGATTAACTCATGTAAGTAATACGTTTAAAAAATAACATTTACCGTATTTTCCGGACTATAAGCCGCTACTTTTTTCCGACGTTTGAACCCTACGGCTTAAACACCGCTGTGGCTCATGTATCGACGGCACGAAGCTCGTTAGCTTTTTACAAGCTAGCAAGCTCTGTGCCGTCGATACATTTAGCCTCGTCACATCAGACCTGGTCAGAGTGGACCACATGAAACTTTTCGAATAAATTCAATAGTGGCTTATAGACAGGTGCGCTCAATAGTCTGGAAAATACGGTAATTCTTGTTCCAAAAAAATGTTCATTCATTTGGGCAATGTCAATGTTGAATACAATAAAAATCACATCCTGCACAGTATTTATAAGGATATTTCAGAGGTGTAGATGACAACTGTGCTGAATCAGATTCACTTTAGAGATGCAATCATATCTTTATACATTTCAACACTGCATTTACAAATTGAGGAGTTATTTTCCTAGTGGTGCTTCATCATCATTTCTTCACTTACTGAACCATTGCTCTTATAGACTGTTCATAATGAAGAACCACTGCATGCTCTGTGATATTTTATTACTTCAAGTATAGCAAACAACAAATCCTGTCTGTGTGCATGATACTCTCTTCACTAAGGGAAAATGAAACGTCTAATGTTTGACTACTGAAAGTGTCAATATGTACTGTTGTTAACGCGGGCACAGTCAAACAGACAGCATCAAGGTTTTAAGTACATTTTAAGGTTCACATAAGGGGAACAGCTTGATTGCATGTCACCCAGCCAACCTGTGTTCAATGCCAGGACACACATGAAGAGGTTTTTCTTCACTGCTCCGCCGCTAAACAGAAATCTTCAAACCTGTCTGTGTGGGACTTTCCACCGTGACTATAGCTACACTCATTAATCAGCCCCCAAAAGCAATGTCAAACCATATTTGTCACATTTTTATGATTCATTGCCTTAAGAGAGGAGGAGAAAAACTCTCCCCTGAAGCTGGGATTTCACCCGCAACAAGCAATTCAAAGGCAATTTGTTGGTTTGTCATGTATAGGTTGAACAGATAGTGACGGATTGCCCGTCAGAGAGCTTTTGTTTGCACAGAGTTCACTGCTGTGCGAGGTTTCAGAGGAGTTCAAACTGTTGTCATACGGTGGTGATGTATGATCCCACAGATAATCTCCAGATTATCTATGATCAGATTACAGCAGCTCCTGCTGATCTATCAGCTGTTGTAGATGGGAGAGCAGGCTGCCTGAGAACACAATGATCTGACCAAACTGTGAGGAGAATGAGGAATGACCGGAGCAGACATGACAGCAGTGTAATAAATCTTTACTTTTAAAAGCAACTACTTCACCTAGTTTTTCAGTGTATTCAGATAAAAGTCCATAGTTAGTGTAATAAAATCACTTCTTTGAAAAATCAGACAAATGGTGCAGGGTTTCTGCCACAATGTCCTTATGACAACACCAAATACATTCTTAAACACCTCCAAAACTAAACCTGTCAGCAGCTACATTTAATGAAACTCTATCAACACACTATTTTCTGTTGAAGTTAGGACTGTGTTTGTTACTTTATATTATGTAGGCCTATGTGGATCTACCTTGAAGTGCATAACTTTGCTCATCAAATACTAAGTAAGTCATTTTTTTTCCACCAGCATCTACATTCACTCCTGGTGGAAAATGTGCTGGTGGTCATTAAAACAGTAAACCATAATGAAGTGAATAGTATCCCTCAAAGGGGTGTGGCTGTCCTTATTGACCTGTAGTAATTGACAGGTGGGTCATTCATCATTCACTTTGAGTCACATGTTTATCATTTGAATTCACGTGTTTAGTGTCTTTACTTATGTTTTGTCATTTGTTAGTGGAGGCAATTAATTTTACAAAGTTTAGCTGAAAAGTAAGTACCATATTTTCCGGACTATAAGCCGCTACTTTTTTCCGACGCTTTGAACGCTGTGGCTTAAACACCGCTGTGGCTCATGTATGGGCGGCACGAAGCTCGTTGGCTTTTTACAAGCTAGCAAGCTCCGTGCCGCCGATACATTTAGCCTCGTCACATCAGACCAGGTCAGAGTGGACCACATGAAACTGTT
>OOFC01042218.1:26109-91240 GCA_900323345.1 Pseudochromis fuscus | reverse complement strand
CAGTGTGTGACTTACACCAACAAATGAAATATGCTGCCTACAAACTGTTTAAGTCTGGTTATTTTATCATTATGGATGAGTGGAGGAGGAGGGACACAAATAAGTGGAATGCTTTAAAAGTGCCAAGAGGTAATAAAAGAAAATGTCTTGGTCTTAAACAGAGCTTATCCTCTTCCTGATAATAATATTCGTCTATCATCAGCCTAAGCAGAGTTTTGCTAAGTGTATAGTGGCAACAAAGCATCGTTTAGTTGAGAGCTTATAAACCCAGAGACTCCAAAGTAACAATCAGAGCAGTGCACTGACATGAACTACAACTTTTCACTGTTTAATAACTAAACTCCACAAACTCCTCCTTAAGTCTAATAAAACAGGTGAAACTAACTTTCTGTTGTTTTTTAAATAATCACCATGTAACTTTAAAATTGGCAAAACCAAACTGTTTAAACCTGATGATAAAAACTAATTAGATGAAGTAACTTTTTGTCCGTGCTTCTTGTATGTTCCCATAAGAACATCATACAATCTCCTTTCACCTGGAAAAAATAATACAGCAGAGTGTTCAACCTGTGCAAGCTCTTTATTAAAATTCCTTTTTAATGTGACAGTTACTTTTAAAACATTTTGCATGATCATAAAACATCTTTGTGTTTAGGTTCATCAGTGTTTGTCCTTTGCCTTCAAAGGAGTGAAGCAGGGCAACACAGAGACCCCAGAGACAAAGCATCGAGATCTTCATCTAATAACTTGTGGACAATTGCCAGTTGCAGCTTAAAGGCTGGGTGACGTAATGTTTATACAATATAGAAATATTTCACTTCCCTGTCAGAGCGGTAACTCACCTGCGTTTATTCAATCCCCAAAGAATCCTGTGCAGCAGCAGAGGTGGAGAGACAAAGATCACTCTGTCACTGAGGAGGGGTCGGGGGGGTCTGCTGGGCTGAGGCCTCAACTTCAGATGACACTGATCTTCAGTCTCTGATGGTTGGGCTACCAGAGCACGTGACCTGACCAACCAAACGTGGACTGAACTGAACCTGAACCGAGCCTCCACAACAACTGATCCCACTTTCAATAAAACTTATCTGTGTGTAAGTGTTTATCTTTTCTGCAAGATTACAAATATTGCTGCTGTTGACCTGTTATGGGAGTCCCACAAACAGTCAAAGCCCTCTCCTTCTTGGTTTTATCCCATCACAAATGGTCACAGACAGCCACGATAAGCTTGTCCTCCATTTCTGCTCCTTGGTGACATCATCCTCGGGGAATCTCAGCACTGATTGTTTTTTTTATTCATGTTAAAGCTTTTCCAACTTCCGCAGATGTGAATATGAATCTATTCGGGACACTCAGTGGAAATTCTCGTCTACTCCCATCTTTGCATTCACTTCACGCCTTGGAAAAAATTCACTTTGCGTTGGTGTGAACACAGCTTAAGCTGTAATTCCCTTGTGTGGCAAAGTGATGAAACACATGCAGTTTCAAAGGAGATAGTTGCTGAGCCATGCAATCCCACTGGTGTGTCTTCTGTTCACAATAGGCAGCAACTGTTGCAACTGATGATGGATAAAATACTAAAAATCCATGAAGACGCGGGGTACACTATGGACAGGTCACCAGTCTGTTGCAGGGCCAACACAAAGACAGACATCCACACTCACACTCACACCTACAGTCAGTTCAGATTCACCTGAATTCACCCACTGTGGGAGGAAACCAGAGCACCCACACATGCACAGGGAGAACATACAAACTCCACACAGAGAGGTCAGAGATTCAAACCCAGAGCCTTCTTGCTGTGAGGCGACAGTGCTAACCACTCCACCACCACCAAATACTAAAAATACATTCACAGATGTTATTAACTTCATAAATTAATTGTTAATGTGTAATGACATCATTGATGAGGATCATGTCAGTCCAGATGTATTACTGATGCATACAGGGAATCTTGTTTCAGATTGCATCTCTGCACAGTGCTTCATATGTTGCATGTTCAAAGTGGCAGTTACAAGTGTACGGTTGACTAGAGACCGAATTAACTGATATCACTGTAGCTATTTCACTTGGCCACGCTCCACCAAAAATATGCAAAGAGGGCGGACGAGACCGTCATCACGCTTAAAACAATAACAGAGCCAGTGACAGCAATGATATTTTGATATGATTTGATTTGCTGTGATCAAGCAGCCCAACCTTTGATGTGTGATTAAATAAGTGACAGGTGTGATGTGAGAGGATGTAAGAGGGAGAGTGAGACACAAAACAAATGGGAGGCAGGTTTGAAGCCACAGTATCACAGATTGTGTTATGGTACAAAGTGTACCGGCTGGACCTGCAGTACTGCAAGTCTTAGCAGGTAGGAGAGAGGGAGGAAGCCTGACTCAGAAACAACAATTAGGATTTTAAAAAAAACTGTTATACTTCTACTAGCTCTACTAGCAGTACTACCTCTACCACTAGTGCTACAACTACTTTGTTTTTTTCTGAGTCATCCTAACTTACTTTACCTAAACTTAGACAAACTTCACCCAAACTGTGTTTTTAGCACATCATAGGAAATTCTGGTAGTTTTACATTGTGTGTATCTTTTTGTCAGGATCGTGTATTTTGTGTGAAGTGGACAAAGAAAATTACTGCATAAAACATTATGTTTTTAAGTTGGCAATTTACACTGTATCAATTTTACATATCTTAGAATTAAATTCATTTTACAATTATGAAAATATGTAACTGACACTGGCATACTAGAAAAACAAATACTGCCACAGTTAAATGACAAAAATGTTCAAGTTAAGAGATTAGATACTGTTAGAATAAAATGGTCTATTTAGTTGGGTCAAACCAATCAAAGTGTTTACTTTACTTTACTGAATCAGCTTGCTATAACTTTTTGTCAACACAAAGTGCTTGTCTTTATTGATCATAAACAGTTTGTGTTGTTTGGACAGACTTAGTGTGAAACCAATTTCCACTACTCATCATTCAGTACATTATTTTTTCAGGCACAATTTACTCAAAAATTAAAACTTATTGACTTAACATAAAAAAATATATATAAAGGTCACATGAGACGTTTACTCACGTCAAGGAAACAATTTCTTTTAATAATTTTGTCAGCACTCTGGACTAAAATCTTGCTTCAGGGATGAATACAGTGAAGTGATAGTATTATTATAACAACTCCTTTATCAATATCAATATAAACACTACTACCACTATTACTGCTGATATATTATTATTATAAACAGCTTTATAAAATGCAGGATGAGCTGCTCAAGCAGAAAAAGAGAGAGACACTGAAATACAGAGAAAATAAAGCATAGAAGGGGTGACAGGGGGGATGTGGGGTACTAGTGTAAGTGGGGTCATGGGTTTAACATTGCTCAGTCATGTTCTCATGCAGCGTCGTCACAAGCAGACAATGCCAAGTCGAGGCTCACGCTTTATGTAACGCCCGGGAGGTGGAGTGCGGAGTTCTGCTCAGAATCAAACCCGCCTTTGTTTAACAAAACACCCTCTAATCTGGGACATTGGAATATTTTACACATCTATTCTGATGGACTCGGGCGCCGTCAGGTAAACCTGATGCACCCAAACTGTTTTGACAGATTCCAAGGTTACTGAGGTATTTTGATAAAAGGCGGAGCCAAAATATTTTGATAAGCGGATGCTGTGATCCAAAATTAATGGCATATTGCTGAGTTGGTCTGGATTGGTTTGCAACAGTCATGGTTTAACTGTGAGGCAGTACACCCTCTGAGTCACTGATTGTTATGTATTTGACTGATATTTAAACTGTTCTGACTGCACTGGTGATGAGTCTGCAAGGCACATAATGACCAGAGGTGGGTAGAGTATGTACTCAAGTAAGAATAGTGTTACTTCAAAATAATATTACACAAGTAGAAGTGAAAAGTAGTCATCCAAAAAATCACTCAAGTACAGGTAAAAAAGTATTCAGCAAAAGGACTACTCTAGTACTAAGCAACTGTTTGAACATGATGTCTGATTTATTTTTTTTAAAAAAACTGTGTAATCAGACAGACAAATATAAAATGTGCAAATTCTTGTGTAAGGGTTAGCGATACAGAGTGACTAGGATAAATCAATTTTCCGTAATTCTTCAACCATTTTCCCAGCAACATAATTCCAGCTGATTCCCGCTGACGTGCAGCGTTCCGTACATATTACCTACATTACGGTAGTGTGCAGAAGCTCTGCTTGTCAGATTTCAAAATAATCACGTTGCTAGCACAAATGACGAAGGAATTACGTTCTGTCACCAGTTAAATGTTTGGGGTTAAAGGGTTAACTGGTGACAGAAAGTAATTCCTTGGTCATTTGTGCTAGCAACGTGATTCTAGGTGATTTTGAAATCTGACAAGAAGAGCTTCTGTACACTACCGTAATGTAGGTAATATGTGCAGAACGCGGCACATTGTGAATCATTTGCCTTAAGAGCTTCATCACGGAAATGATTCAGCTATAAAACTACAAAACAAAATCCCTGCTTTGTATTTCCTTTCTTAACTTACTTGGTACACTCTGTTGTGTTCAATATGTGCAATGAATAGAGAACCTACACAAGTGATAGAACTAAGTCATGGTATTTTGATGTCAGTTATTTTGCCTTGTTTATGATAGAAACCCTTTCTGGGCTCAATCTGTGGAGTATCGTTGTATAAAGTGTGAATTGTATTCGAAATGCCCTGTTTTTGTATTGTACTTTGTTCTTTTCAATAAATAAATAAAAAAAACTCGCTTCCTCATACACCACACAGGGATTACCCACAGGCCACTTTCTTAAAGGTACAGGCTTGTAACACAGGTAAAATGAATGAGTGAGACGCAGGATGATGGGCACATGTTGTGATGTTCACAGTGCCAAGAAGAGGCAGACGACGTTTCAGCAAAATACGCAAGTTAGTGTACTCGTACATCAAGGTACCTCTGTACCTCTGAATAAAAAGTAACAACTTAAGAGTAGCCCAATGTAGCAGAGTAAGAGTAGTGCTTCTTATTCACACATCTACTCTACTAAAAGTAAAAAAGTATGGTGCAGTAAAACTACTCATAGAAGTACATTTTTTTTTCAAAAAGTTACTCAAGTAAATGTAACTCATTACTACCCACCTCTGGTAATGACACATGCACTTTACAACGTTGAAATGATGGTATGCATGAAAGCATCATTATCATGTTGCTATAGTTACACCAACCAGTACCAACAAATGACTAAAAATATATACGACATATCTTTTACTGGAACTGAGGTCAGGTAATATTCTATGCTTTCAATTGTGTGTCTGTTTTCCATATTCAGTGTTTTCTCTGCTTAATAAACAAACTAATCATGTGTTTCAGTGTGTGTTTACTGCATTTCATTCATCAACATTTTTACACATTCAGGTATGAGACATTTTCTCATAACACTTGGAATGAGAATATAGTTTGAAACACATGGTCACACTGGTAATTAAACAGCAAATTAAAAGAACTATAGTGAAGTGGCCGTCCTCATTAAGTCACTGATAAAACTCCTCAGCCTGTTGAAAGCAAATACCTCCAAGAGGAAGTCAAATATCAAAACAAATCTGACTTCTACTTTTTACACACTATAACCAAAACATAGTGGGAACACACACTTTAATATGACAGCATGTGCTCGACAAGACAAACCCATGCAGTGAAATAAGTGAGTGTAGTGCTAAAACCTGAAGGCAGTCCCGGTGCTCACATGCTTTATTATAGCAGTAAAATAGATACGTGTATATATATATTTTAGCATGATGTTGTTCACAATGATGATGTGGCTGTGGACTTTTAAAGAAAAATGGTCGCTTTGAATACATTCAAAATACGAGGACCGATCTGACTGTTTTTACTGTGTTAGTAATGAAACCATTTCCATTTTTCATAACATCAAACCAGTGCACTGTGGGATTAGCAGCATGGCTGGAACACATCACTGATGCAATGACTGGCTTGGCTGCAGCTGTCTGTTGTATAAGGAGCTGTGTGGTCTCATCCTGAGAATGTGACTGAGCATATTTGGCTTCATAAGGGAGGGAAGCGGCTCTGAAGGTATGACAGGTATGATAAACCTTTCTCAAAATGTGGTCCAGTCGGAATGCATTTCTAAATAAAACCCAAGAGAGACAGTTGCTATTTATATTTCAAATTAAACATCTTTGAAATGCCTATTTTTATATTGAAAAGTACATCACATCATTACCTGAATTTCATCTGTCATGATCTCGAAAAGGATGAAGATCAAATTTGAGTTTTGCAGATCAAGGCCTAAAGTCAGTCCTATCAGTTCCTCAGTGCCACCTACTACTACTACTACTACTACTACTACTACTACTACTACTACTACTACTGCGACAGAGAGCACAAACCTCTGCAAAGCCATAACCCAGCTATACTGATGCTACAGACAGAACACTATTGCCCTCTTGTGGCGAAATATCATTTTTTATTTAAATTGTCCAGACAGAATCCCATCTTCTGATCTTCACCAGAATTAAAAAAAAAGTTCCTGACATACCCTGTCTGACAAAAAAAAAATCCTCAAGGGACCTACTACCTCATCTCTTCCTCACTGAAATATATGCATTGTAGCATGGCCATCTGAATCCCAGCTCAAACCGATCACACCCTGACAAAGCGTTTGCTACATCATGAAACTGTGTTGATAGAAAAAAAGGCCTTAGCACTTGTAAACCACATCATCGAGTCTTATCTGATCATTTAACTCTTGTTTCTAAGTGCTTCTTTTTCGTCCCACTGAAATGTTCAGATGAGAACTGTTAAAAGGCTCAAATCTGCAGAGTGATCTCTCTCTACTGAAGATAAATGTCATCCACCAGTCCTGCGTGAAATTTGTCTCGTGAGGATGTGTTCCCAGGATAAACACCGGGTGATAAAAACACCAGCCTGCAAGAAATATGCTCCCCTAAAAGCAGCATAAAGCACATTGAGGATTTATCATGGATTGCGTGTGGTTCTCAACAGATGTAAAGACTTGAGGAAAGAAATCTGGGCTGGACTGAGTACAACTGCAGTGAAACACTATTTACTGAACTCTCAGCTCAATATGTCTGGAAGAGAAAGGAGGTTTTAATAAATATAAAAACTGATTTATAGCAAAAAGGTAATAGAGTGTAATAAAAATGTACCATCCCCACTTTATTGTGAGAAAATGTTTTTAACAATAACAATAAAAACAGTTCAATACATTTCCTGGGCATCATGTCCACTCTGGTCTCTTCCTATACACCTACTGTTTTTAATAGTTTTATTTTTTAGATTCAATAGTTTGCTGACCTTATGTGCTTTAAAATGTTCAACAATTTTCAGCTTGTTCAGCAGTTTTTGTCAAAGCTCTGTGTTCACCCTACACTTTCAGCAAGAGTTTTTTTCTAGTAGCTTCACACTTGTTTACTATTTGTTTCATTCACTAGATTTTTTCTTTTTTCTTGTATGTCAACATATTTCACCGTCCATTGAGACATGCCTTGTTGAATCCTTTTTCTTTACGTTTTCTTTGTAATTGAGGCACTTTGGGTATTTTTTTTTCTCACAGAGGTAACTGCTTGGGTTCCTTGACACACTGGCAAACAGTAGCTTTTGTGCTCACTGTGCTGCATCACTGAGCACAGAGAGGGAGGTAGAAAGTGTATTCTCTCCTCTCCCCAGTTTGTCTTTTTTTAGCCTGTGTGGCTTTCTCCTCGCCACCTCATGTATGCAACCTTTTCAGAGACGAGGCTCCCTTTGCTTTGGGGGAAAAAAAAAACAGAGTTGTTTTGCATATTGCTCAGCCTTTACCTGACACTAACTCTTTTCACTGTCTCTTTGTCCTGTTGGCTGTATAGAGCACTCTGAATGTTTCAGGTTTCAGGAAGATTTACATAAGAAAAAAAAAAAAATCAATCTTACCACTTTATTAATGAAAAGACATTTTTCCTTATTTATGTTTTGAAACATTTTCGTCAGTCCTCTAAGGGATGCAGTGTGCTCAAAACAAGATAAAACCAATCATAACATTTGGTCTTGGCGTTCACATAAAAACACAACTCTCCTAATTTACTAACTAAATAGCGAGGAGACACATGCATGATTACACACAGGAACAAATCCTTAAAGTGGTTTATGAAGCAATTATAAACTGATTATTCATGTGTGCATGTAGAAACACAGGTTGATCTTCTTCAAAACAGTTTGACAAACTAATTAAACACTAGGTCCAATTACTTAATTCCAGCCATATTATATGTGGTCAGGAAAAATATAAAAATAAAATAATAAATGAAACAAAGTAGGAAAGTTATGTATTAGTTCATAATAACTCATATGTGTAAAAAAAAAAAAAAAATCAGACAACCTCCTTTTTGCTGTGATTACTGTTCATTGTCCTGCAGATGTGACCATGGGGTGAGGTGTGCGCACTATTCATCTTATTTGCTAAAATAAAGTATCAACAGTATTTAACCCTAACGCCCTATAAGCTGTAATCCTCTCACAGCCCCCCAGGAAGTGAAAGGTACATTACTTACATTAATTATTTAAATTTCAAGTTGTTAACTTCGCACGCAGCTTAAAATGAAATCAATAGTTTAAGTTGTGGATTCTATGTTGTAATAAACAGTGAGGATCAGGTTGATGTCTCCCTCAAAGACACAGCCTCCACTTATCTTTAAGTGGATGTTTCATTTTCCAAATGAAGCTGAAATGAAATTTGGGGGTCTCTCCACGTCAGCTCAGGTCCCAGAATGATTCTTCCAGCGACCTGTATGTTGAGTGGAAACCCTCTAATCTTGTTAGTCACGGATTAGAAAAGGCTTCAGATTCTTGATTCCAGCTTTAGTTAATTTGGTGACCTTATCACTGCATGCTGTTATTTGGTGGACACCGTGTCTCCGAGCAGGGCAGTTCATGATTAGCTGAGAATGTGTGGAACACGGGGGTGAACGCCCTCTTGTTTTGTCTCACACCATCGTCCACCTCCCTCTTTAACTCGGGTCAAACGTGATCTGATGGAAAGTGGAGCACATGTGCCGGCCGTCAGCGGTGTCAGAAGATGCATGTGTGCAATGTCACTGTCAAATAATCAGGCGCTGCCCAGCACCTGGACGTTTCAGCTGTATGCACACACACACACACACACACACATGCAGTGAGGACTGAGAGTTTGTCATGAGCCAAAGAGTCAGTGTCATCTGGAAATATGTTTAATTCTGTCTGATTAAAACTTTGTTAGTGTATTTGGTTTGTTGGGAACACAGAGAGACCTGCGTGCAAAAAAGAAATATGAGATCTATCAGAGGTACTGCATGTAGCAGGAAACAATATAACCTTGTGTGGTCTTTGATGAGTAATATTAGAGACACATTAAAAGTAGAATTATTTGTTTGTTTGTTAAAATTAAATATTAGGGAATAAAAAGTACAAAACCACATTGTGTGGAGTTATTTTACTAGATATAAGAACAATTTTATTATTGAGTATTATTTTTGGGGCAGAGCAATGATAATGAACAGGACATCATATAAAAAGAGGACTCTACTGTATTGTACACCATGAGCATGTGCATAATGAGTGTGTTGTGAAACAGTGAGGACAATCAAAGAGACACAATAAAAGTTTTTTTTCATAATTTATCCCTACATTCTTCATCCCTGTGTTTATGACTAATTGGTGCATAATCAACAGGTATCAGTGTTTCGAATAGTTTGTGCATGACTCATAGTCACCTTTACTTCACAGACATGACTCAGTGAGTCAGCGTGAGCAGGAAGGTCATGTGTTACAGTGCAAAATCCTGGAATCATTCAGCTACTGTGAGGTTTCCTTTTATGGATGGAGGCTAATGCTGTTGTTTCGGGGTCGGGGCAGTAGATAACACAAGCATAAGCACAATCGTATAGTCAGCCCCTAGCAGATATTCAAGGGTTTGTTCAAGCCTGAGCTTGTCCCATTTTTACCTCCGCCGAGGAGGTTATGTTTTCTCTGCCAGTCTGTCCGTCTGTCTGTTAGCAACATAACAGAAAAACTCCTGGGATCCTGTCTGAAAAATATCCAGAAATCCCCATCTCTTATAATGAATGTTTTAAAAATTCATAACTTTTTCACATCCTAATGGTTTTCGTCCAAAATATATGGACACATGCAGAATGAGACAATCTAGTGGGGATCCATTTTTATGTGTGGACACTGCAGATGATAGATGTGCATGCACTATGCACATACAGGAGGATCGTACAGCATCATAACCCTCGCAGCGTCTTTCTCTATCAGCTACTGCCACAACAGTTGCCACAATAAGTAATTTTTTTTAGTTGCAGTTTAGCTCTCTCTTTTGTAAAGTCTCCTGCAAATGCAAATGATACCACCTGTCTGGAAAAGCACTAAACCACTCCCGCTTATCCATGCCAACACACAGAACGACTGCTGCAAACCTTCATCAGCTTTATTTTTGCTCAGTTTTTGATTGAGCACGTTCTCATCTACATGTTTGCACACACTGCAGGACCATGACTGCATCACCCCAAAAGGAATTACATCTCTAACCATTGCAGTCTTATTCTCCCCCTCATTGAATCCTACATGACATACAGCTTGAGATAACTTCTCTGGGTATGAGGATCTACCGTAGATCCCTATTCCCTGGTTATCTGCTGTAAAAAATATGTATTCTCGCCTCCTTGGCTGCACTTCTCAGGCTGGCCTTGAACAGAATTTAGTGAAGGCAATGGGTGGTTCATATTTAAAAATCTGTAAATATTATTATGATTGACAGCTTAGATAGACTAGATAAACTTTCAGATGTGTTTAGCAGCTCTCTGTGCTGTGTTCCTGGATGTTTCATGTAAAAACACCCACATGTACACAAACATGCGCAGGCTCTCACAGTCTCTTTTTACTCCTTCTCCTCCTCCTTGCTGAAGCAACTGACTAAGATTGATTGTTGGGAAATAGTGGTAATGTTGCTGCACAGGAATGCCCATTACAACAAGTTTCTCGCACCCCTACGAAATTCCACCACACCGGTGAGTCGAGGCGTCACAGACAGACTTAAAATACGCCTGGAATCTACATTAATTCATGTTTAAAAGCACAGGGAGGACTTGTTGTTCACTGTTTAGAGAAAGATCTTCCATGAACCCATTGCATCTGTTTTTTTTTCCCTATGTCTTCTGCTCTCCACTGCTCTTTGCTGAGTCCATTTAAAGGCAGCAAAGCAAACATTGTCTCTTTTATGTACAAGCTTTTAAGCCTCTGCTCTGGGGCTGTCCATCTCATAAAGGTTGATGACACTTCAAGGACCGCTCCGTCACATGAGAAGGACCTGGATCAGGGCGCTGCAGTGTAATCAGCAGCAGTGTAGCAGACGGTGAAGCTCCTACGCTAAGTTTACCCACCATTTTATTTGTTAATTTATACATCCCTTGGGTTTTCTTTCCTCTAATTTGCACAATCTGTTATTATTCTCTCGTCTACATCTGCAAATAAACAAACTAAGCTGCACAGTGATGAATGGTAATGCCCTGAGCTTTGTCCATAATCTCTCTGTCTGGTGTTAATTAGCACTCAGGGGCTGAGGTTGACCATGACGTGATGCTGGGTCTGATGTCATGGAGTCCAGCGACCTCGCAGGTCAGACGCCACATTGCACTCTGCGGCTTTGATGCTCAGAAATACTGAGTCATTTGTTACGGTCCTTGGGTGGCATTGGATATCATCTTCCCGAGTGTCCTGCAAGTGCTTGTTCTCTGGAACGGCTATATAAATTTTAGACCATTACCCTTCATTTGGCTCTGCCAGTTTGCAGGAGTGTAACCCCCCCCTCCCCCCTCCATCTCCCCAATGAATCAGACAACTGATTTTCTCCCCATCAGAGTGAAGAACAACAGGACGGCCGTAGTCACAACACAACCGGGAAACAGTTCTTCGTTGTCTTTTTTTGTGGTTAATTACAAGAGAGTTGTAATTTCAATTTACAATGGCCTTAAAAGGGCTGTTTTACTTGTATAACAGATACAGCTAAACACACATGAATCCTTGGTAATCCAATTAATTATTTGAAAGACTGAATAAATCAAGTGGAGTGCTTGTTTACTAGGTACTGAATCAAAGGAGCATGGAGGCTACCTCTAAAAAGGATGTATTAGATTTTCTACCCAATAAGACTCACCGGATAATTTGTATGAACCACTTTACAACTCCTGTTACAAAGTCATTTTCTTCTCAAGTAGCAACACATGTATTAAAAACATCTGGCAAACATAGAGTTAAAACGCTGGATTCAACTGTGCAGCTCAAATTAGCCCACACATTATGAGAATGGTCGCCATAGCAACAATTAGAGAATAAAAATGTGTAAGACATGAGCGGCTTTAATGATTAATGTAATGATATGTTATTATTATTAAGTGTAGACTGGTTGGTTCTTTGTTATTGACAGTATGCAACGTTTCATCCCCTTAACTGTATTACTGAAGAATGACATCATGACATTTTTTAATGTTTTGAAAATGTTCTCTTTCGTCAACAATGCCTCTAAAATCAAACCCTACTTTACATCAAGCTAGGTCATTATTAGCTTTGCACAGTATAAACAGTTTAAGCAGAACAGTATTAACAATAAAAAAAAATCATAATCATGGCAGAGAAATGTCTGGCAACTGCCATCATAATGAATCAATTAAGACATTCAACAGAGGGCTGACAGAGCACTGGCGACAGTAATTAACTTATGCAATGGTGTAAACAGTAACTATTAGTATGCACAGTCTCTGCTGAGGAGAATTCACAATATGATGTGTCTCAGAAATTCAGTTTTAAGTCATTTTGTGTGAAATTTCTCTGTAAATAAATAATAGTTGTTTTTGAAAAATATAGATTTCATGCATGTGGTGCAGTTTTAGATTTAGAGAGTGCAAACCTCCATGGAGGAGTGATCAAGCTGAACTGTCCCTTTTTCTCTGCTTAAATCAATCTTCACTTTATCGTTTAAATTTCAAAATGCTATAGGACAACTCACATCACTCTAATTTTACAGTCCTTACATTGGTAGAGAAGAACCTGATCATTTCTTAGACCTGCTCAATCCTGGTAGATCTCTCAGGTCTTCTGATCAGAGGTTTCAGGTGGTCCCTCGGGTTCGTTTAAAGACTAAAGGTGACAGTGATTTTGAAGTTGTGGCACCAACCCTTTAGATCTCTCTTCCATTACAGTTCAGCTGCTTCAGCTGATGATTTCAAAAAGGAGCTGAAGACACACCTTTCAGATTGGTTTTGAACATCTGCATCAGTGATTGAATCATTTGCATTATTCAACCACTTGTGAAGCACTTTGTGAGGTTGTTCTGTGAAAGGTGCTATATTAATAAAATTTTACTTACTTTTATTTAATCTTACTTACTGATGCTATAGACTGACCACTGTTTCCCTCTTGTGGTGAAACAGCAATACTATATTTCAGACAGGATCCCATTGTCTGATCTTGGCCAAACTGTAAGCATTTGTTCATTGGGTAATAACCTATCTCTTCCAAGGAAAAAACAATATTAAGCTCTGCTCAGTACGTAATGTTGTTAATAAGCAACAAATGAACCAAAGCAATCAAAAATGTAACTTCCTGGATGGAGGTAATTATAGGCAACCTTGCAGTGTGTTACATCAAAAGATTTTTTTAGTTAAATATACATAATATGTTTCAAACACATACTTACATTCAAGTGTTTTTTTGGACATGAACACTCACTAAATTATTTTGCCTCTTACTGAACTACAAAAGCCCCTGGACTGTACCGACGAGCCAGCACATATCTGCCTGCAAACTATTTGCAGCATTTTTGATTCAGGTGTCTGCAGTGACAGCACCACTGTCTTTGCTGGCAACTCGGCTTCAACGTGTGTCAGGGAGCAAGCAGGAGCATGTGCGAGGCACCTGATCGGCGTACCAGTCGACTGATGTGTCAGCTGTGCAGCAACAAAAGGTAAAAACAATTTGAAAGAACACAAAGGTGGTGTCGGCTTGCCACGTAGGACTAGGTTTACACGTTGGACAAGATGACTGACTGAAACATGGCATATGCATTTGACTATGACAGGTCATTTGGACATTTGTATCGTTTGTGTCAAACATTATTTACACTGTCATAAAGCAATGCAGCAACAGAGAAACTTGCTGAGAGTTGTCAAACATTTGCCAGCTTATGTTTGTTATCAGCCAGGTATGTTTCACTGAGGGAAAGGAGGAACAGAACAGCTGAGGACACAGACACAACAAACTCAATAAAGGTTTAATGAATTGTAAGCACTCTGAAGTAGCTCAGAGACTCATAGTTAATCATAGATTTGGCTTATTGAAGAGAGGTGGTTTTGTTATAGACTGGACAGACACTGGCAACTGATATAAGCCAATGAGGATGATTCTCCTCCTAGAAGCTCACATACAAACAAGGGTGAAATGTTTTTACTGTTAGACAACTTTAGTGTTTTTAGACGAAACAAAAGACAAGAGTAGACAGTGTTTAATGTTTGTATTAAAATATGACCGTTGTTAGTTTTTTCCCTACAAAGAGCTGAAACATTCAGTTGCTCTCAATTTCTGAATACTGCTTCCTTCTTCTTCTTCTTCTTCTTCTTCTTCTTCTTCTTCCTTGCTGGATCAAAGGTGCAACAGTGGTGATTTGCTGCCCCCTGCTGGTTCTCATTAATCAAATTTATCAAGATCTGTTCTGAATCAAAACACACAGCAAGCTAGTTTTTGGTTAATGTTGATAACACAGTCAGACAGACTAACAAACCAATGCAAACAAAAATATTAAACATACTTTGCAAACAAACACTTTTGACCCATATTGATGAAATGAGTAAGCATGTTAGGAATAAGTGTTTTATATAAAGAGGGGGGTTGATCTATTGTAAAATTAGCAGATTTGACCCAGTAATCTAGATGTAAATCCAGAAGAGATTTGCTTTATGATGCAACAGCAACCTTTTAAGACCTTACAGTTATATTTGTGTGTCTAAAATGTGAGATATCCAATAATTACAAAACAAATAACATAATGTTAATGACACGTGTCTATTTCATGGCAAACAAGCGAGAAGAACTTCATTACTCTTCTTCAGTTACATATTTGCCTGTTTTAAGCTCGATGTAATCACTCAACTGTCCAAGGGAGTGCAACAAAGATGTCAGGACAACCCTGTGTCTGTCTTCTATAATGTTCTGTCTTGATCATTTCAGTCTGCACAGCTTCTCCGACATGTTTTGTCATTCAGGTACAGTTCAGATATGGGCTGCATTAGCTGTTTCTGCAAGCTAACACAAACTGTGGACATCAAAGAGCACCGCTAAGACATTAGCTTCAACGTCATCTAAACAAATGGTGAGAGTTTCTATTTTTCAGTGATGAGCGTGGAAGTCGGTGCAAGATCACGACAGAAATATGTTAATATTTTTCTTAGCAGAGGTCAAATACTTAATCTATCCCCACCCATTTTTTATTTGACAGTTGAAGTATGGTTTCAGGTTTGCACAGTAAAGATAAATGAAAGCATACTGTGTTTGACAGACCTGTACGTTTTTGGGTCAAATTCTGTCAGAGAAGAGTCTTTTCACAATGACGCCGTGAGAGATGAACAATAACGCAGTAATGAGACGAGCAAAATATTTTGTATGTCAAAACTGTTTAATCAGTTGTGGATGGTGACTTGCAGTATTGAATGATCCCAAATTAAAAGTCAAGAAGAGAGAGTACTCTGAAAGGGAGGTAAAAGAGGGAGGAAGAGACAAGAAGAATTAAAGAGAAAGAAGAAACAAAACATAGAGGACAGTCGTCAGATTGAGACTAATGCTCTTTACATAGAAAACAAATAACCCAAAAATACCGTAAAGAGGCAGGAGCACTGCTAACTGACAGTTATGCAACATATACTTTATTCCATAAGCTGACATTTTGGCAGCAGATTGTTTCCTTTAGACTTTAGAAATGAGACAAATCCATAAATTTGAAGTGTTTGAGGCACCAGAAAAGGACAATTATTATAACTCTTCCACATTTATACGTCCATAGCAAGCAGAGCTCATATATCCTCCAACTCCACATATTAAACTGTATTAAAGGGCAAAAATGAGAAAGCTAGACACCATCCTACACAATAGAATAGTTTAATAAAACATACTTTTATTGATGTTGTGAAAATAATAAGAATTGTAAAGAGGAAGAAGAGGAATACACAGAAGATCAATGAGAAGAGCTTTCTAAACACAAAACAGCATAAAATCAAATTATAGGTGGAATGAAAATAATAGTAACAGTTCACATCTGTTGCACAGTGTTTCTTTAAATGTATAAATGTGTTATTCAGCTGGAATTCCTGGTTTATAATTTCTTGTCAACATGCTTCAACCAACAAAGGCCTCTGTTTTAATGCAGGTTAAAGGTCTTTATCTGTCTGAGAATTTCCCAAAATAATTTATTGACACAAGACTTTGAAATTTAAATTTTTTTATTGATCCAAATGTCTAAAGTTTGATCATCCACAGAATGATTGTGGACTCGGGGCCCACTTTCCCTGCAGCAGTGTTGCCTTAAAATAAAGAAAAACCTGTTGTTCTGTGGTCTTGCTGTGTGTTTTGATTCGCAGCCTGTTGCCGACCTTGTCAGCTTTTACAAATTACTTGTTTGGAGTTATTGCTATTTAAGGTTTTTCTTTCTTATGTATCTCCACTACAGTGTTTGAACAGATAGCTAAAAGCTAAACAGACATTTGTTTGGAGTAAGCACGTGTGGGGAAGTTCTCCCTAACAATCTCACTGTGTTTCCTTGAGAAGCTGAGAAATTGAGACAAATCAAAATAATCTTTTCTCTCGCTCTCTCTGTCTCGTTTGAAACAACAGGTGATATAACCGCTGATTTAAAACCCCTCACTGTTGCTGCACCAATTAGTGCGGTGTACATTTACATGTGTCTGGGGCTCATGGACACTCGTAGATCATACTGACTCAAGTGGGAGCCGTTTGGCCTGGAGCACCATGAATGAATTATAACAGTTCCCAGCTCTTTCTTGGAGGGCCCCTGTGTTTTTGGGATGAATCAAGTTCCTACATTGCCAAACTGTCCGTCTTAACAAATCACCTCGCTCTCAGCCCAAAACCCACGTACAGTATCTCTGCAAGCAAGATGTGAGTGAGGTTTTAGATGTCCGAAGAGTGAGTGAGATGACACATTAGATACTTTGCTGGTAGCTGGTAATAAACCAAAATACTGGACTATTTAAAACACTGGCCTGGTAATGCAACTAGATTAAAAGTTAGACGCCAATTCACTGAGTAAATATGTAAAAAATTTAGTGGATAAGTAAGTACCTGCTGATAGCTTGAGAGATAAAGTAAAAAAAAACAAAGTGATGAAGATTTATCCACCGTGGACTTTACATTTTTACCTGTAGAAAGGTAAATAATTACTTATTCAGTTTTGGGAAAGATCAGATAATGGGATCCTGTCTGAAATGGGTCAATGTTTTAACAGTGTTGCTATTTCACCAGTAGAGGGCAGCAGTGTTCAGTGTGTAGCATCAGTACAGCTGGATTATGCCTTGGTGGAGGTTTGTGCTCTCTGAGTGCTTTCTAGTTGTTGAGTTTTTTCCCTGTGGCTGAAGTACTTAACAAACTTTACTATTATACCACAATAATACACCCATGGCACCATAGCTGTCCTGTATCTGACCTCTATGATACCAGGTGTATTTGGTCTGTTCAAAGAGACTGCCTTTGTGGGTTTTTGTTTGTTTTTATTTGTCTCGCTGCGAGAGTGCGTATGTGTCTCATTGAGGAGAAATATGAGCCGTCTAACTGGATGTGAAACCTCTGTAGCATGTTTTCATCAAATACCTCTCATTGAAGTAAAATATCTAAAAGAGGAAGGTATGTTGTCGGTGATTCAGCTAAAGCCTAAAAATAGCTAACAACCTGACCACATTACTTTAAAAAGTTTTACTTTCATGTCTACAAATAGATTCCTAATGGCGGCCATTCTTTCAAATGGCAGAAATCTCCTGTTGGAGTCAGTCTCTGTATTTGTCAGACTGACTTCTTGTGAGGGACGTGGCACCATGTCTTTCACATTAACTCAGCGCTCTCATCTTCAGACTTCCAGCACACCATTTACAAACCAAAATTCACTAATCAAAAGGTGATGTTTAGAAGAAGCCTCAAGACATGGTGGGAGATGAAGAAGAGGAGGGGGTAGAAAAACACCCCGACTCTCTCTGAACTAAACATCCTGCTCTTCACAGACCAAGTGGTCTTTGTCCTTTTTTTTCTCCTCCACACTATTTGCTAATGAGGACTTGGGGTCAGTGTAATTGTTGCAGGAAACACCGCACTGATCAGAGGTGCAATTTGAGGGAAAATGAGGTTCTGTCGGATGACCTCATCTCTTTGGTCGGGCAGGCCGAGCCCTGAGGCTTTTCTGATTTGTCTTCTTGGGTCAGCAGCACCACATATGTGGGATGTGTATGTGTAAGTGTGTGTGTGTGTGTTTCACAAAGTCAAGTGAAGTCACTATGAGGAAAAAAAAAAAGCCAGTGAAGATGAGTCCTGGTGGAGAGCTGAGATGATTAGACCACCAACAAATGATTCAGCACCCAGTTGAAGAGATTTACTCAATTTTCAGCCGACTGGTTTCTCAGTCCTATCGAACGTTCTCACAGGGGGAGCGCTGATTAGGATCCTTTGATTTAACAAGAATGCAGCTTGATTTAGGTTTAGTTGATTAAAGATGAGTTCATGTAGATATCAGTCACAGTGGATCTTATCTTACCACTTAGAGTCCTCCTAAATGGCAAGTTTCCTCTTAAGCCCTCTTCATGAAAATGCTGTGTTGACCCCGTTGCCATGAATGACATCATGTTTCACGAATATTTGTTATTTCTGTGACAAATGTTTATCGGGTGACTGGCCTGTGTCAGTGGATGAACTTATTGATTATCACTGAATATATTTGGAAAATGACCGTGATCTACCCAAAGCTAGAAATCCCAGAGCAGTGACTCTTCAACATACATACACCCATGATATCATCAAATAAGGATGAGGAAACTGCATGAGGCTCATTTCAGTGAAAATGATGTGGTATTGTAATATGTGTGGCTCGTAAGACATTTTTATTTTCACTGATAAAACACAGCATGGCTGAGAATGTGAGGAAAACCATGATATAATGAGAAAAATGTGCATTTATTATGCAAATACAACACAGAACATGTAGGTGGAAAGATCAAGTCAAGGCAGTGACTTATCCAAGTGTATTTAAAGAATAAGGAAGAGGCATTGAAATATTGCTTTTTGACTGAACTACTCACCAGTCATAGCCACACTGAGGTCATAGGTGGTCATAGTTACCTCTGCCAAAATCACAGAAATATTATAGGGCAAATGTTTTAACAAGATTGTTGCAAGAGGGCAACAGTGTTCAGTGTGCAGCATCAGCACAGCTGGATCATGCCGTGACAGAGGTTTGGGATCTCGTCCCAGTCCAACATTTGTTCATTTAGGGGCCAAAACATGGTGTGAACTGTACTCTCATAGCTGCACTATATAAGATTACTTATTGTCCCACTCACTGTTGCACCATTTTGAAATACAGCTGCATTCCTACATTTTGTCCCTACATTAGATTTTTAAAAAAAATGCTACTTTGATCATTGCCCTTTATATATGACTGTTGTGGTGTCTGGTGTTTTGAATATGAATATAAATACACTAAGAGGTCCACCTAAATGAATCAATTACCTGGTATGTCTTTAGGTTTTAAGCAAATCTAAAAACAAAACATATTAATTCCAAGTAAACAGTTTTCATGCTCATGCTCTTTGTTGACATGATGACATAGAAAGGACTAGAATAACCAGTACCCAGTGATGTTCAACATAGTAAAAATAAAGTAATGGAAGCGTCTGCAAGAATCCTGGTCCACTCATTTCCCATGCAACAGTGTGCTTTAGTTCTCCTTTAATCAGATCATATCTTTGATCCACCCACCTTAAAGCCTCTCACTCGCAAATTCTCCATTAGCTGGGAAATGTGTGCACTGGACTGGTTGTTCTCGCCAAACCTTTCACATTTACCAGCTGTGGTGCCGAGCCTCAGAGCGCAGGAATATGACCAGACAATATATAGATACACCCAGTCTGACTCCAGGTTTCAAAATCTGGACATCTTTGATCTTTGTGTCTTCCTGCAGCAAACACAGTTTTATATCAAATAAAAGAAACAAGCCATTTGATCGTTTAAAGAGACACAGATGACATGCAACAAGGATCAGAGGACAGATCTGGATCCAGGATGTTGTCATTACATGACTGCGTTTCAGTTAACAGAGCCAAGTGCATTCTTCTGAGGATCGTTTTTATATTTCTCCTCCTGCAGACAGATAAGAGATGGGAATGATATGTAAGCCGTCACATGTAAGAGATCATGAGATTATAAACAAAACAGAAAATCAGAAGTATATAATATTCAAAACTTTCAACTCATGTGTCCCTTTTATCTAGCAAAGTACTGGAATATACTGCTTTCTGACTCTTTCAAGACAGTTTATAATTTTGCTTAAACTGAATGCAGTTACTGTTACAAGTCAGAAAATTCAGAAACTACTGATTTGATTTGATTGAACTTTTATTGGTGGTCTCATTGAAACACAGGTTCTCATTCTCCAGAGAGACCTGATTTAGATTGTGTAACTACCACAGTTCAAATTGTAGTCTCTATAAACTACTTCTTATTTATTTAAGGAAGATGTACATACACTTGATGAACATCTGTTTGATTTGGGCAGTGCACTGTTGTGAGACTGCTTTATTCACAGATTACTGATGAGAAGTGCTGTGATATCATTTCTGCAGTTTATAACAGAAAATGTGAAGAGCAGCAACCTAATGTCTATGTTTTGACAAACAGAACTGGAACCAGAACTTTTTCTAATGGAAAAAATACCACAGATTTGAATAGATACTGAAGGAGTTTTTATCTTCGATGCATAGCAGCTTAAAAACCATACAATTAAAAAAAGAGTGACTTATTGTGAACATTTCCACAGATTGTGTTAGAAATAGCAATTTTACTCTAAGTACACTTTGCGCTGCAAACAATGCAGCCAGTCGTGCAGCCACTGCAGCCACCTGATAGACAAGGACATGTCAGTTTCCACATCTCAGCGCTGAACAAACATGCAAAACCTGTGAGCCGCCAAAACTCTATCCCTGCTAATCTCTGAGCCTACATCACAGACCACGAAGCAGCCAGACAACCCCCAACCCAGAGCCAAGGGCAAGCAAGACAGCACACCTTTGACTGCGGAGAGTAAACAGGGGAGAGGGGAAATCTATATTTCACAAAGCAGGCCCGGCACTCAGGGCTGGGCAAAAGTAAACAATAGCACTAGCAGGCCCATAATTGATGGCACCGTTCCTTTTTATACAGTAAATAGATGTCAAACAGTGGTGGAACGCAGCGACCAGATTACAAAAGATTTGCAACACCCCAGGATTACAGAAGAATGCCTTCCTTTGATCTTCAACCACTTAGTCTTTGATTCCCTGTAATTACTCCAAGCAGCCGCTTTCTTTGGTACGACCTGAAAAATGATGTATAGCCTTTAACAATTTTTTAATTTGGAGAGGAATTAGGATTGTGGCTCTGGTTTTTGCAAAAAAAAAAGTGATTGGGAACTAACAGGACATTTCATGCAAAATATAAAATAATAAATATAATATATCATTTAAATGTGTAAAATAACACTGTAACACTATAATGTAACTATATCATTAGTAGGCTAACAGCTTGTACATCAAAAACCTGGATGGTACCATGTCTCTAGATCTCGGCTCTTTGTTTGAAATATCTCCAAATTTTGATGGAGCTCCATGAAACCTAATGTGTTCCCAGAAGATGACAGATAATAACTTTGGTAATGTGTCAATGTCTTCTTCTATTGCAATCAACACTACCACATTAACACCAATGTTTTTACAAACATTCACGGTTCCCAGAGGTTTGACACTTCCTTGTTGCTTTACTAGGACCACAATGAGGGATGAAAGATTCACAAAAACTTTTTAATAAACATTCATAATATATAAATCATATTAAAGGTCACCTTTTTAATCTGGCACCACCAACAGGTGGAAGTGTCAAATGTCTAATACTTTGGTTTAGACCCTTAAACAAACAGGATCTTGTGATGCTAGTGATGTCAACACTCAGCATATTCACATGAAAGCAATGCTACTCACAACTGACCCATAACGTAGCTCATTCACGGGCAGACAGTGAAACGGCTTTTTCATAAACTTTTATAAAGTAACATCCACTAGATTCAAGCCAGACCAGTTCACACAATGCTCATTAAGCCTATCAGGTACTGCTAAATCCCTCTGCGAGATTCCCACGCTGGTGCTCTGGTAGTGGTGCGTTTGCCAGAGTTGAAAAGAGGAGCGACCACTGACACCAAGCATGTGTTTGTGTAATTACTCTCGCTACCAGAAGAGGGAGACAAAAGCTCCACACTGCAGGTTTAACATAGCACTGGACGTACCCCCAGAGAGAGCACACAATCCAGATGAAAACTTTTAATTCATGTGCACTAAAGAAAAGTGTAGCATCTAAACAGATCTGACACAGTGACAGGAAGTAGTTGATAGCAATACACATCTCATGCTCCAGGTTTCATTGAGATTTCTACATTCACATCAAAATCCTGCACATAGTGGCTTTAAATTGCAGATTTCCAACACTCTAATAGAGTTTCACTTCAAAATCTGTTGCTAAATATCATCTAGAAGTGTAGTGACTCCTGTCTTATCACTCATGAGTGCCTTTGAATTATATCATATGGGTGTAAACACAACATTCATCATCTCGTCCTGTGTGTGTCAGTGAGAGTGAACCGAGAACCATCAAGACAGCATTTGCAGATATAGAGCGCTTCCTCCAGCGGCGAGAGGTGGCGGCATGGCGGGTTTGCCCACCTCAGCAGTTGCATGCTACGGAAGAAGATGGCAAAGATAGATGAAAGACTGCCTGCATGTAGGACTGGAAGAGAAGAAGATGAGACGAGGGTGAAGTCTCCAAAACAATTGACACAGTAAGTGCAGGCAATAAGGGTCTTCTCTTCTGGGTCCTCATCAAAGTTCTTTACAGGAGGCCAAGAGGGAAATAATGCACCAGAAAGCTTGAACCAAATCATTCTCGGGCATCAAAGGATTGCCATTATCTTACACACACACACACACACATTCTCAGAGGCATCTTGGAGCAGCATAATGCTTTGATGTGCATTTATCTGAATGTTGCAAGCCGCTGTTCTGAGGCCACCATGTTTAAAGCAGCCAACAGAGTTACACTTGGATGAAGGAGAGTAATATCGATATTTGTGTAGAGATAAATATTCAAACAGAGAAGTGCTCCTAAGGGCAATCAGGACTTCTACATACAAGCCATTACTACATATAACTTTATAGTCAGACCCTGGTCTTAGTTAGATGATATTGTTTCACCTTTATATTAAAGCTTGTGATGTTGGGGCATCCTGGGGGCATTACTCTTTGTAAGTGCAACATCTCTAATCTGTGTCCAGCTTGTTTATTTAATGCCATTCATTCCTGTCTGTTTTCCACAGATGTCAGTCCATTAATTGCAAAAGATATCTAAAGAAACACTCAGAAAAAGTATCTAGTTGGGACAACTTTGAGTAACTTTGCTGTTTGACTGTTTCTTTCCATTATTTCCCAGGAGCTTTGTACGTCCTACAAAATAAAAGCCTCTGAAGTATTATTTAGACCATTTATGAATAATATAACTCTCCACTGAAACTCCAAATTATAGTTATTAGGTGTCAGCAGTTTGTGAATTATCAAGTTTTAATGATCCATTTACCTTAAGTGTTTTTCTGAAAAAAAAAAAAAAAAAAACATATACATTTTATTCGTTGCCAGTCGAGCAACATAAAACCATCAGCAGGAACATGCTTCATGACTTGAGTCCTTGTACGTGTGTCAGTAAATTAATATTTTTACATTAAATCTTAAATTAAATGTGCTAAGCAAAAAAAAATCAAGTCTTTCACACTTTACTGTATAACTGGACAATTTACCAGACTAACTACCAAATTGTAATACATCAGTCTCAGTGTAGACAGCATCTAATGATGGCACTCGCCAAGCCTGCATCCGTCTTTGGGATTTAGATGACGCTTCCTCTCTGCTGAGTTTGTTATTGCGTTACCCTCATTCTCTTAAATGCCCGTGAAGATAAGATGGCTGCGTGATAAGCGTGCACCTCCCCATACAAAGCAGATACAGCAGATGACAAGAAGAGCAAGTGTGCCTCAGCTCTTTTGTAACTCTTCCATTTCAAAAAGAGATCAGCACGGGCAGAGGGAGTTATGAATCTAGCATGACTGGACTCAGCAAGGTCTTTAACATCAGAATCACATCACGTGAGAGACGAACAATCATAAAAATCAGAGGAAGGGAGCTGATTAAAATTGATATCTTCACAAACTACTACTGTTATGCAACATACCCTGATCCATAAATAACATGATTTGCTTCTTGTTATGAGTGTGTGGATTATGAGTACAAGCAACAAATCACCTTATCTTAGCATGACTGAGAGAGAGAGAGAGAGATTTTAACCTTTTCTCTTTTTTTTTAAGGCGGTTAAGAGAATTTCTCAATCCAAGAAACCAGTATTGGACCAGTTCAGGGTGTTTTAGTTGAGGTTTTAATGTTTACTGCAGGCCTGAGAGCACATGCACACTTTCTGCACACACACACACACACACACACACACACACACACACAAGTGATGAAAATTCAATACATGACAGACAAGGCTCTATTGTGCCACATTAATAAGATTTAATATGGAGCTTTTTTTTCTTCTGACACTGGCAATCTAACTTGTTCTTATTGGCAAACTAATCTTATCTCAGCATCTTCCAATCGTGTCATTCATTAGTTGGCCTCTAGCTTATTTAAAGTGAAGATTGAAGTTTTCAAAGCACTACGCAGATAACAAAATATGTGACTCAATTTTAATAATAAAACAGAGGCATTGAATACTTTTTATTTATTTATTTATCTGGTTTCTCACAGCGAGAAATTCTAATTTCAACAGAGTAATTATCAGAATGAGGCCAAATGTCAATGTGCATGAACACACTTAAAAAACAAATCTACTATATTTTTACACAATGACCAACTAAATTCATTTGGCTTGGGTAACATTTGCTAAATGGTTTTGATGCTTTGTTACACAATGGTTGTTGGATAAACTCCAGAATTTTAACCTATTGTTTTTGTTCTGGTCACTATCAAACATTTTAGCAATACATTGTCTGTCATGCTATACTGACTTTACCATTTGTTTTCTTATTTTCTAGTTTGTCTGTTGAGTGCTCCTTGTTTTGTTTGGTCAGTTTCAGCTTTCCTTTTTATTATTTGAAGGTGCATCTTGAACAGGTTGCTAATGACAGCACATTAATTTGCATGGTTATTGTAGCTACTTGGCCAGAGTAATTCTATTTTATTTGATGTCATCCACTCAATTTTTCATTGGTATGTTGTTGTTTATTGAAGTACTCCATCATAAATGAATAGTTGCTTAACAAATGTGATTCAGTTTAATTTATTAGCACCTTCTTAACATCTAGTCAAAGGCAACATATGATAATTTACATTTAAAGCAGGTTTATTGTTTAACTGTGCACAGTGTCTGTGTCCAGCAAATTCATAATTAATGATAAATAGTGAAAAATAGTTCCAGTTTGTGAGGTCTCTCAGCAAATTTCATAGCAAAATGCACAAAGTCCATACACAGAAATATCTGATACCTCATCCCATTGTGTTTTATTTGAATCCTGTATTCATTGCTCTGGGTATGTCAGCACATGCTGTGCGACTCTGTGACTTTGTCAGCACATCTTGGCAGCGTTTTCTCACTGAGGCCAATTCCTGTGCATGTATTTTTTGCAGCATTTAAAGTGATTCAGATTGTGATATTGAGAGTTTTGTGCCAGCGGGAGGCCTAAGGGCTTGCCCTACATCATTCATTATGCCCTTGCCCATAAAGCAGCACAAGCTGTACTGCTCTGGAGCCGTTCCAAGAGGGCTCTCGTCATTAGCTTGCCACTTGGTGGCCAATTGCTGGAGCAAAGGAGACAAAAGCTGTAGTCCACCCCTGCATGCTCTGATTGCTCTGAGAGAGCAAGAGAGAGAGAGGGAGAGAGGAAGGATCGGGGCCTCCTTTTTGGCATGGCAGAATGTAGATTTCTATTGCAGGGTAGTTTTAGCACAGGGTGTCCAGGACAGAGGTAAATGGGGTCTCTATCAGCTCTGTGAGCTTTCAGTTCTCTGTGGTTTGAAGGAGTTTGTTCAAGCATGATTTAATTAGGCAGAGTAACAGTTAACGTCCAACTCAACGACAGACACGGAGGAGAAGCTTCAAATCCATTCCTTTCTTTTCTTTTTATTTCCATCACTTTTGTTCAGTTGCACGTAATCTTCAAATACTTCATAATAGCACTGTCTTTGTAGTCCCGGCAGGTGTTTGATCCTCCAGATAAACTGATCATTTCAAATAAAAGTGAACGACTGGAGAAATAACTGTCAGATCTGCAGACACTCCAGGAGTATAGAGGATGTATTGTCCACGATTTTGACATGAAGTAATGACAATGAATGAAAGGCTTGGGTTGGTCTTGATCCTCTCCCTTCTTGTTGGCTCTTTTGCCTCTACACCCGCTCGCTCTCACTCTCCCGGCTGGTGGATTTTGCCATGCTGTGATCCTCCAGCGCCTGCAGGCCCTCCGGTTATTTGGATATTGCGTGGAGTCAAAGCTCTGTCAATCAGATAAGCAGTGACCTCGCAGACCCAGCAGATAAGACGTTACATGGCAAGAGGAAATGGCAGACAGCAGGGGACACAAGGCCCGACTATGAAGGCTCGGTGAAGCGAGACTGATCACAACGGTTCTTCACAGTCAAAAAGGCTGCCAAGAATGAAAATATATTGCTTGTGCCTTTTCTATCTTCTAATTTATATTGACTTAGTGTGATTTGGACCTTCTTGGCAAGTGCTTGTCTTTTCATTTCAAGAATAAAATTGCAGTGTGCGAGGTGTTACAAGTTCTCAGGAGCATTTTCAAGAATGGTTGAAACTTTTTAGAATTTAATATTTTAATTACAAGTGAACATCATGAGTAATTTTTAAATAATATTTCTTTGAGAAATGTCAATTGTGAGTTTTAATTATCTCTGATAAACACCCATAAACAAAGCATTCATGCCAGATTTAACAGTCTCAATAAATGGCTTTCACGTAGCGATTTCTGCTGCTACAGAGTCAGTGAGGTGGTAGGAATAAGACAAACTTGCCAGTCATTCCATTACACTGGGAAATTACAAAAGGATGAATGCGGGGCGAGTCTTTGTTTAGGACTGCAGCTTTTGGGTGGTCCACAGGTTGGAAGCCCTCTGGGAGGGATCAAGGAGACCTCCACATATAATACCAATAAGACGACCTGTTGAAACAGGGTAGACACTAATTCAAATGCAGCTCAGCCACAACCAAGAATACATTTTCATCCCCATTTGAAAATTAATTTTTCCACAAAGCTATTACTTTTCATGCTTTCCCTAAGTGAATAATTGTAAGTAATTTTTGGAAAAATAAACTGGTTTTAACCCACATCTGAGTGAAAACTCACCACCATGAAAAATAAATGCCAAAAATACCACACAACACAATACCAGCTGTTGATTCAAATCACACTGTCCCAAATGCATAAGCCAAGTGATTATCTGGGGAAATGTTTCCTGAGCCCACACACTTTCTCATTTCAACACCCTGCTTTGCATGCACACATATTTACACATATGTAGGTCTGGGAGCTGCCCAGGAGAACCACAGTGCTCTGCTGCTGTCCACTGAGATGATGCTTCAGTTCTTTTCTCAAGAGACTCTTGATGGTTGTTGTTCAGCGAGGGGAGAGAAGTACTTATTCAACCCCCTCAAACAGTCTGGGGGTTCAAGCACTTCAGTCAGAAGCGCTCCTTTAAATAAAAGGTTTACCACTAGAACGATCAGACATGTGAAGCCTATTAAACTCAGTTTAACAGTTGTTTTAATTCATAATATAAAGTTTTCCAAACTATTTTCCACACTGTGCAGTAAGTGCATTTATATATTTTTCTTTTAATGAATTTGCACATGCAGAGTATACTTTTCTTCTTTGTGCCTTTTAAAAAAATAAAATGTATTTATTTAGTTTTGTTTCTGTTTATATGATACAATCAGTGATGGAGTCACTGCACTGTTTCATTTACCGTTTGATCCTTTGTTGCTGATTAGATATTAATGAGATATACATCAAAGTGTTTGGCATAACGTCCCAAACCTAATGGGATTGTGTGCAGTGGTGAGAGCAGCCCGCCCTCCACGATGCCTGAGCACTGTAGTCAGAGGATTCAGGTTACACGACCTACCATGTCTTGTATGTTGTTGAGGTTTGTGGTTTAACTCATGTGATTGTGGTGTTTTCCCCACAATTCACCTTTTCTCCTGGGACACCTCACATTATGTCTGTGTTTGAGCACACTTTCCTCATGTCCATGTCAGTCTGGACTAGTCCCATATGGCAGATTTTTATCATAGCAACCGTTCACTACATCCTACACCGTACACTACAGTCTACATGATTTTACCATAAATAAATTTTGATGTGCAATAAAAAGCAGGGATCGGACCATAAACAACAAAATATAATGCAAAATGTTTACTGGATTAAGACGTGGTGACTTTCAGTGTTCATACTATAAAAAGACAACTCAAAGTTACCAATGAATCTACAAGTTAAGGGTTAATCTGTCATTTTAATTAGCACTATATATCCTCTACATTAAATCCAGTTTGGATGACATTTCATTATGTGAAGTTAAGTAAATATCAGTACACAACTAAGTGTAGTGTGTGCCTGCAGTGCCCTCTATTGCCCAGTTTACAGACTACCCAGTAGATAAACACAGCCAGCTCTGGATTAAATAAATAAGTAGGAGTACACTGTGTAAAAACACTAACAGTGATTTAAAGTCTAAGAGAAAAGAAATGCTGACTTTTTTATTACAAACCCAACAAACTAGTCATTTGTGTCTTTTATTTAGATAAAACTACATTCAGTTTTTATACACCAAAATAGAACATAGAACAATTTATCTGATGTGGTTTATTTAAAAACAAAACAGTTATTTTATTCAATTTATCATTCTTTTAAAGAATTGTTTTTAGATATCATAATTACTCTTATGATGTGCTTATTTTGGTTTCTTGGCTGTTTAGTGTCTCTGTACAATATTTTCTTTCTGTTTTGTGGATGAATGGCTTTTTTTTTTCTTCATTCTGTTGAAAACTACATTTTAGATGTGCTTTGTAAAAATGCCACTGCTTCATGTCTGAAAGGGATGTAAATTATTTAATTAAAGCAGTCATTAAAACTGGTAGTCATTAACTGCTCAGGAGATTGTTTTGATTTTGGTTAAGCCTAAAGTTGTGTTTAACATTGACTAATGCACACAAAAATTCTTAGTGAAACACTGAAGGGCTAATAGTCCCCCTTGTAGGCTTTTTTTTGCCACGTATGTAAATAATATTTACAGTCTCATCACATTTACTGTCTGTATCAAAGTTGATGGCATGTTAAAGTTTTATGTAAGCTCCAGACAGCCGATAATTTGTGAACCAAATTAGCTCTAACATAGTCTTAAATCTTGACAGAGTTAAGTATTTTTGTTAAAATTCAATCCTAACACGTGCATAGAGTTACATTATGTATATTTGAAGACCCATCATTGAAGGAAACGAGGTTTCTACCTTTAAAAAAAATATACAAATTCTTTTTTATTTTTATTTGATTTTGTATTTATTTATTATCTTGTTCTTTATTATTTATTTTTCTCCTTTATGTTTCGCAGCTCCCCGCCTCCGCGTGCACAAAATGCCACGTCCGGTTTACCCGGAAGTTAGCATAATTCCCAAAGATGGCGGAGCAAGGTCCGATGGCCATAGCGATGCGGCTACGAAATCAGCTACAGTCCGTCTACAAACTGGACCCGCTGAGGAACGAGGTGAGTGGCCGTGTTACTGGAGCCGGTCCGCACGGAGGGAGGAGCACACGGAGAGTCAGAGAGCCGTAGAGGCCGCATAGCCGCACGGATTTAGCGGGAGATCGTTGTCGTCTCCGCGGCGCTGATGGAGAGAGAGGAGATTCGTGTCTGAGCATGCGCAGACGGCAGGAGTCCGGCCGTGTTGTTCTGCGGAGCAGCGTGCAAGAACCCCCACCTCCCTCAACTCACTATTATTTTAACCAAATTACAATTCATGTTCAAATGTTTTCCTCAGTTCAACAGGGAGTTTTGTTGTTGGTCAGATGTTGTGTGAAGGAGCGGCCTCTGTGGCTTGTTTCTCGGCGTGTTGTATAATGAAGTAACCGCGGTCTGTTTTAAATTGGCGTGGGTTTGTGTTTGACTTTACCACACCGTGGTGTTCGTTACAGCTTACTTCGTTAAATATGATTAAATTTGCCGTTTCTAGTGTGATGTCGGTCACAGTTGTCCCCGTGAGCGCACACACCTGACTCACCACAGCTCATATTTATGTTGAAATGTCGTCGCACCGTCGCAGTTTGATTAATTTAGTGTAGGACAATCCGTTGGTCCTGTTACCAGGGAAAGTTACTTCACATTTAGCGTGTTTACGGCCGTCCTGTCCCACGGAGGTCAAAGGTCAGGGTCAGGTGGAGCAGGTTCCGGTTGTGTATCTTGGCCTGGAGAAACATTGTCCAGGTACAGAATTGGTAATCTGTAAAAAGGTTGTTTTCTACTAGAAGTAAATGGCCATTCACTTTAAGCAGTTCTGCTGTGATGGCTGGGGTGTTCCGTTTTCTAACACTGTGAACAGTGGTGTTAATTCAGCTACGTATTTCAGCAGTGGGGGCATTGTTAGTGTTTGTGTTATTCAATAGGGATGATGGAAAATAAGAAGATAACACTGTGCTCATTATCCTTCAGGGAAATTAGTCGTCAAGCAGTTTCTCGATGAACACAAAGTACCCTTAGAAGTAGAAAATTAAGGTAAATATGTATATGATATGTGGTGTATATATGCATTTGATTGCAGTAAAAGTTATGGTTGGATTGGTCACAATAGTGTCTATGCAGTGCCACCGTACACTACATTAAGCAATAAAGTTCAGTGTGAATAGTGTCCATAGCAGTAATAATTGTACAGAATTAGAAAGAGTTTGATGGCTGCTGGGAGAAACGACCTGTGGAAGCAAGCGTCTGCTGCTCAGTGTGCTCCTCTGTTGCTGTTTTATGGAGTGGAAGAATTACCTGTATAATGTTGTAGCCCAGCACAACACCACACCTTTCATTTCTGTTTAGAATAGGTGATATTATGCTGTGTACACTGGACACGGCCTTGCTACTGTTGTATTGTTGCAAATTCTGCATTTACACTACACTTCACTTTCAGTTAACTGTAACTATTGTGCATATACACATCAGATATAGGAACGTATTTGAAAATACACAATGTGTGTATATATACATTTAAGGCAAGGTTAATACAATCACTGTTTTGTTCATTTGAGAACAGTCAAAACGTCTAATAGACCAATCAGATTGCTCTGTGGGATCTACATGTTGTATAATTACATTTGTATAACACTTCTTTTTTTGTCTCAACAGGAGGAAGTCAAGTTGAAGATCAAGGACCTGAACGAACATATCGTCTGTTACCTTTGTGCAGGCTACTTCATAGATGCCACAACAATTACAGAGTGTTTACACACCTGTGAGTTTTAACAGTTACCTTGTTCTCATGGTTTTTCACAAGAATATATGTGACGTCGTCATGGAAGTATTAAGCAGGAAATATGTCTCTCGTTTTTTCCTCTACAGTCTGTAAAAGTTGCATCGTGAAATACTTGCAAACAAGCAAGTATTGTCCAATGTGCAACATCAAAATCCATGAAACGCAGCCCTTACTCAACCTCAAGCTGGACCGAGTCATGCAAGACATTGTCTACAAATTGGTGCCTGGACTACAAGAAAGTATGTCTATATATATTTTTTTTTCTTAAAGAAAGATTGTGCTCTGCTAGTTCTTAGTTGCAATCAGTTAGTGACTTGAAGTACAAGTCCCCAGTGCATGGTAGATATTAATGTAGCACCGTGTTATACCGTACACCTTATTAGTGTTGGGTAATTGTAAAATCTGAAGTGATTTGTTGTTAACCTGTCAAATATAATTTCTTCTGTTCTATCTATTGTTATATTTACTCAGGTGAAGACAAAAGAATAAAGGAGTTTTATCAGTCACGTGGGTTAGAGAGAGTCATCCAACCTACTGGAGACGGTAACTCTTCACTTGTCCCATTATATCTCTCTGACTTAGTTTTCAATTTACTTGGGAGTTGTTATACATACAGACACGGTTTGGGCCACTGTGGAGGAAATTGTTTTTAATGTGAAACTCAGTGAAACTCACCACATCCTGTACCTCACGGGCTCCCCCCACCCCTTCTCGATGAGAGACGGTAAGACTGATAGTTGTAGATGTTAAGACACAGATTTTTTGTGCTAGTTGTGTCTTTGCTGGTGCATGAGCCCAAGTGGTGCAATGGCTACAGTCGGAAATTCATTATTCATCAGATTTCCTTGTGTCACCACACAGATGTTACTTTTGCATTAGGTTCTGAGCACTGGTGGTCTGGAGGATTGTCTGCAGACTACAATACAAGAACCTGTCCAATCAGCAACATGCTACTTAATGCATCCTTTTGTCTGTAAAATAAAAATAACTCCTGATTTCTTTTCTCTCTAGATGGTGTACCAGATGCCACAGGTTTACCGTACACAAGCTTTGATCACTCTAAAGCTCACTTCTACAGATACGATGAGCAGGTCTCGCTGTGTTTAGAGAGGCTAAGGTAGGCCGCACTTCTGTCTGATTTTTTTTTTTTTTTTTTTTTTTCTTTTTAAGTGATCGGTGTGTACTTTTCAAAAATATGTAATAGAGATAAGACCGATAAAATATAGATATGAAACTGAATAATTAGTGTTGTTGGGTATGAGTTTCAAGATAAGCGTGTATTTTTCAGTGCTGCCTTTCTGACTTGTTTTCACAGTTCATCACTCGCTGGAAAAGATAAGACAAAACTCACTCTTCAGGTACGTCATTCATCCCAATAAACTTTCCTTGATGTGTTTAGGTTTGTGTTTCAGTGAAGATCTGAGTGCTTGGTGAACTTGTTGAGCTGGTTACAGATGCTTTCAAAGGCTTTTTACAACTCGGAAAAAACATGTCTCCGGGGGTGCTTTTTTTTTTTTTTTTTTTTGAAGACTTAACAAGAAATTTCTCCCCTGAACTGCTAAGCAAATACATGGCACAATGACAACTGCAGCAACAGCAGAATCCAGCACTCAGAGCTGTTAGTGTGGCTGCTGCTGGTGAAGCCTCACACTCACAGGGAGACGGGGAGAAGTGCACCAGTGAGGCATATAATCATTCTTTATTTCCCAACCAAACCACTACTTTCTCAGTAACTGGATTGTGTAATTGAGAAAATGTTGAGGTGTTCTTGACCTACATCCTGAAATTAGAAGCTTGTGATGTTGAGTCATGTTTGTAATGATTCGTTTGGACTTGGAGCAAAAAAGCTGTGTCAACTCAAACATCGCCCTGCAGTTTAGTTATGTCCAGAGCAGACTGGGATTAAACAGCTGAAATATGTTTTGGTTTTTTTTGGTTTAAATTGGATGTTGGATCAGGCGCCTCACATGAAGCTCTGTCACTATCTGATCTTTTTGAATCTCCATAATTTGGCACAAGCAAGAAAATGTGGGATATTAGAAAAATAAAGACAACGTTTAAATTGTTGAATCATACTTTGCAAGTAGCTGCATTGGATTTATTTGATTACTAATTATGACACAGTGCCAGTAGTTTAACCAGTAATGGATGGCTGTACTTTGACTATAATACAGCATGCAGCATACAGCATATTGCTTTCTTTTACCAGTGCACACACTTGGAGGCAGAAGTATTGCTCACTAAAAATTTTGATATGACTCCCTGGTCAAGCGCTACCAGGACTTACTTTTAATAGATGTGGATTCTTTTGACAAGTCTATTTACTAATATATAGATGTCAATGACAATGCAATTGGGATTTTTCTGCTGCTCACATTGGACAGAGTCAAGAATTATTGAAGAAACAATTGAAGTACAAACTAAAATCCTTGATGTCATAACTACTGCAGTGACTTTAATCTTCCAGTAGGGGGCACCATTGTGTAACATATGCCTGCGTGTGTGGTACTGCGAGTCGCCATATGAAAACCTATCAGTTATTTTACTGTATTTCTAAAGCACAGAGAAGTTTGTGTGGAAGAGTTTTTTTCTCTCCACATAGTTTAGAGATTATATTAAAACAAACCAGAGCCTTGTTATTTTACACCTTTTAATCTGGATCAGTCACAGTGGAGGACAAACGTCAAGAGCATAGTGATGTGGTGACTCCAGGATGTGTATCTCCTGTCACCTGTGTCCTTTTTGACCGCTCTGCAAAGTTAAAATGTTGTTTATTGTTTTATCTAATGTTACACTATGTAATGGAAACACGCAGCTTCATTGGTTCCATTCCTCACTCTTTATATGCAGCTGCGTTTCACTCTAACCTCTGAGTGAACTTAGAAAATAGATTAGCTGATGATGAAGCATATAGGAAAAAACAAAAAGGGCAAACACACTCTCGGGTGTAATGTTGGATCAGTTTGCTGTGTCCTTGAAGAGTTCTGGATTTTAATTGGACTCCTGACCTTGGTTACATACTGTTCTCACCACCCTGCATGTCCAGTCATACTCCACTGTTTTTACTGAGGTGTAAATTCAGTAAAACAAATTTCTGTCTGCGTTTTTAGAGGAATACCACAGCCCTGCTGTGGGGAAAAGGAAGTTTAGCTGTGTGGCTTCAGAGTGTGTAATAAGTCAGCTGGGAGTAGGCTTTTCTTCACTGTAAATCTAATTGTAACAGGAGTCTGCCACACCCTGTTCATTCACTGCTACCTTGTTATTAGTTTATGTTTCTTGTACACTGGCAATGTTTTTATGTCACTTTTTGTTACAGAACATCAGGTTACAGTGTGCACAGTAAACTCTGGATGGACAATTTGAACATTCACGTATTTTAATGCTCAAATTTAAGACTGCTGTCAAGAGACAGCAGCTTGTAGTTCTAGTTTTACAAGCAAAACTAAAGAGACATTTATAACTTTTGGGTCTTTCCCTCTTTTGACTGTGCCATAATTCCACCATATGTGATACTGTTAATACAGAGCAAATTGAATGTCTGCAAGTCCAAATGTTAAATGTGGGACATGCTTCTGTTGCACAGTAATGTGGCATACTGGGGATACTGGAGATAATTGGACAGAGGAATCTCCCTAAATAGTTCCTCAGTGGTTACAAGAGTGAGGGTAATAAACACAAATTTGCAGCTGCTCATAATTTATTGGAGTCGCTCGTTGGTCTGTCTGTAAATCACTGATGTGAAGTTTTACAGTGAAATTGTCTGACCTTGTTTCTGCAGCAGAAGTTTGTTCGCTGTTCTGTCCGAGCAGAAGTGAGACACCTACGGAAAGTGCTCTGTCATCGGCTGAACGTGGAGAAACACCAGGTCAGTCACTGATCCTTCTTATTTGATCAAAATGATTTAAAAAATATGTTTTTAAACATGAGTTGTGTGTGAAATCATCAATAATCTGTGTCCATGCTGCTCGTACAATGTAAGATTAACACGGTAATGATAATGATGGCTGCACATCATTTTTGTCTTTTGGGACACCTTGATGTTTTGTGTTAACAGTAAATACATATTAATCATATGTAATCTGCTGGTAGCTCACATTAAGCAGTAGGTAGCAACATTACCACTTCCTCATTCAGCATTATCTTTTTACTTTATTTTCATTTTTAATTAATTTATTTTGAGCGTTCAACTGAATACATGTGAGTTCAAAATTCCAAGTCTCTTCATTTACGCTCAAAGGAGCAGGAAGAAGAAAAGTTATTTAAGTTGTTGACTGTTGTGTCAGCGATTGTATTATTGTCATGTGTTTTTTTTTTTTTTTCTTTGCATTGCTGAGTGACAATAAAAATAAATCCTTGCCCAGATTTTTGCAGATCTGTAGGGAATGGATAACTTCCTTTAGAGTGTCTCACCCACAGCATTGAGGCTTAGTTAAGCTGGTCTGGATTACATATTCCTTTAACGAGCTCATTAAATATATTTTGTTCACCACAACAACTGTGCCATCGAGACAAAGCTGCTTGTTTTCAACAAAGAAAAAAATACTTCTGTTTCCTTTTTTTTTTTACCAACAGCAAAGGGGCTTCGCTTATTAAAATAATCACAGATGTTCCTTTAAGATTCGCCTTCACATCTGTTTGTGTGGTCTCTCTCTATAGGTCCAGATGTTGTTCAATAACGAGTCTCTGCCCGATCACATGACCATGAAACGGTTATGGCTCTCACACTGGTTTGGCAAGGTACGGTGCAGCAACTGTCGGCCAGTGCCAACAAATGTCCTACATTCCTTTACACTCCAACACATTTTCTTTTGTAGTGTAATTCAATTGGAGAAAGTTGACTGAAGATGTGAAATGGGGAATAAAACATTTCTGGCGACAAAACAAACCTAAATAATTGTTTTTCTTTGTCAAATGTAAGTTTGTACAAGTTTGAAATAAACACCAGTAGTAGTGTGAGCGCATGTAGAACAATGGTGGATTGATATAAGAAAAGATAAAGAAGTTACTTATATAAGCATCTTATATATAGATTTCTATAACAAGCGCATTTGTTTATGGTATTAATCTTGTCTATGTTCCCCCCTCCAGGCCCAGCCGCTAGTTCTTCACTACACCATCAAGGACAAAAGGACCAGATAGGACTTGTTTTCAGTCGGAGGAAAGCTGTACATATTTTGTACTATACATATTCTATTTTAATAGTGTTTTGTGTACATATACTTATTTTCCTTGTTTTGTATTTTTGAGAATAAAATTTAAATGGGAAAAATGCAAGTTTGTTTTAATGACTGAGAAAATGTTTTACATATAAAATGATGTAGACTGTAGTGACCTTCCCTTCTGGAGAAGTTTATAACCTCAAGTACAAACTCATAGTTGCTTCTTTGTCTCCACACTGGTGCTGATTGGTGGTGTTCATTACAATTTAATCTGTTGATTGCTCAATTTTGGCATTTTATTTTGTTATGTAACAACATATGCTTAACACAGAATAACAATATTACAGTATTATTTTGCATATATTTTGATTTAACCGAGATTAATATTGCAGTCACTAATGGTTTTCCCTGCATGTGGACCTCACATCAGTGTTATAGTGTTTTCATGTAGAAGTCACCTTTACTTTCTAAAGTTTCTTTTCTGTTGCATACTCCAGATTTTTATTCATTTTTTTCTTTCAAGGTGACTTGATTTTTAAAAAGAAAACAAAAACCAGAACCTGATCTCCTCACTTTTTGCTCCAAAGTAGAAATACATGTGTTAGTGGAGGTTTTTTATGTTTTTAGCAGAAGAAATCTGATCCATTATCATCATCAACAAAGAAAAACTGTTGCCACACATTTATGTGAATGCAAATATAAAACACTGAATCCTTAATTGCATAAGCTTTTGCTCGCTTCGAGTTTAAAGTAGCATCTGTTTTGGCAGCAGTTGCAGCCCTGAGCTTGGGTGAATATGTCTGCATCAGTTTTATGCATCTGGACGCTGCATACTTCCCCTTTCTTCTTAAGAAAACTGTCGGGTTGCATGGGGACTGAGTCAACAGTAATTCTTCCAGGGTTTCTGGACTCTGACTTGGCCAGTCATTGTTGTTTTGAAACCATTTTTATCCATCTCTGGCTCTGTTTTTGGGGTAGTTGTATTGTTGAGCTTCAACTTCTTCTCGGTCACAGTGCTGTTGCAGACTGCAGCAGGTTTTCCTCTGGGGTTGTTGCACTGAATTCAGTTTTGATTTTCCATGGTTTTTACTGCATGTTGCAGGAAAGTATCTCAGCAGCAAGATTCCCTGACCATCAGGCATTTTTATATACTCCCTTCCTCCTCCCTCCCAGACGCTCACAGGCCTGCTGAAGCTAGATTTACAGCTGTGCCATGTCCTTTCCATTTTTATAATTGACCTTACTGTACTCTGAGTAATACTCAGTGCCTGGGAAGTGTCCTGTATCCCTCCACTGGATGGTAGTTCTTAGTACATGTGTCACAGTTTGTAATGTGTTGAGATTATATATATATTTTAGATGATTTTCCACTGCTTGATTACACACAAGTGATCTTAACTCAGCTTACTGTACAACTTCTAACAACTGTACTAGTGAAGTGTCAAAGGAAGGTGGGAGCATGTTGTGTATGTTTTATCTTTTGAATCACTTAAATCAGTTGTTTACTGTCAATTAGAAATTAAAGACATTTCATTTAGATACTATGAGAAAGATACTATTTTTATGCCTTTACTCTCAACACTTTATAGTCCACTCATGCTGTCATGCTGTACCTTGTAGGCGCTGAACTCATAAAATACTTGAACTTGCAACTTAATAATATCATCAGTTAGGTTCTGCATACTTTCTGAATGCCTATATCTGTGCTGCTGGTGTGAATCAGTGGTCCACAGGCCAAAGTAAAGGTTACTCTTTTGTTTTCTGATCTGTAAACAGCTGTTTTCACTGTTGCTGCAATGCTCCATTCGATGAGTAAAGTTCATGTTAATCACGACAGAATGTGAAATCTTACATTCGCTGTATCTTCTCAAAATGTGCATGTGACTCAGTAGCTGTGATGATGTTTTAATGCTGCAGCTCTTCCAGAGAAAACTGAGCCAGCAGCTGCAGTCTGCACTGTAAAGATGTGGTTTTAAAATTTGTTCAAGGTTTCATTCACAACCCACAACTTTTGTTCTCCTGACAGAACTTCTCTGACCACTGTCTCTCTGTGTGACTGTCCTGCAAAGACACTCCTCCTGGATCATCACTAGGTGGCACACTTGGTGCTTTTCAGCCACCAGAGGAGCTTTGATGTGTGTGATCTTGTCCAGAGTAAAAAGGAAAGACTGTGATAACCTGACACGGGCTGATAACGTATACAAGCTGCATCTTATTCGGTCTCTGCTCTTTCTAAGTAGACTGTAGTGTAGCTGCCACTCCATTTCAGCAGCACCAACAGAAACTTAAATATCTTATTGAAGAAACCATCTGAAGAACTAAACAACTGCTTAGTGAATTTTGAAAACATTGTGATGGTATAACATCTATCTCGTATATTATGTCAGTGCCATAGGAAAATAAACATTGGTGTTTATGGGTCTTAAAGGTCAAGAGTTGGAAATGGAGTTTGGATTTCATGAGGAATAAGACCTTCATCAAGGGGAGAACTGATTCTTAGTGCAGAGATCAGTGACCTGGAGTAAAGACTTGAAACATTACAAACAAAAAGGGTTGAATTTTGTTTTTGTTTTTTTCTCCTCCTAAACCAGATTTCTGCTTTGTTTGGAAAGATTAATATTAATATTTTTTTCCCCATAACTTTGAAAACATCTAAACATTAATATGAACCTTTGGTTGTTCCAAATCAGGCCCTTGAAGCCATGTTTCTAAATGAAGAACAAAATAATGTCCGTGAAAAGCTGCACAGCAGTCAGCAGCAGCCTGTACACACACACACATGCACACACACACATAGTATAGGTTTCCCCCACTGCCACACTTACAAACCCTGAGCATGTCCCTTCAGGCCAATCTTATGCTGAAATAAACAATAATCCCCTAAAGCTGTGACCTTTAGGCCAGACTAAATGCTTAGAGGTTTTGCTGAAGTGCTTAGTTAGACTGCATCTTGTCTCTCGTGGTACATCTGGACTTTATTTTTCCTCATTATAGTTTACTCAAGAAATGTGCATCTAAACGTGTCTCCCAGGCATGGAGGCCAGGGATTTTAGAGGACCAGTGGCTGCTGGTGTTTGTTGAAATCAGAGATTTAAAGCCAAAGGAAACCAGTGTAAAAACAGCTGTAATGGTGAACAATAAGTCAGGTATTAATGAACTAATTTAGTGCAAGTTTTCATTTTAACAGGAAATAATCAAAGATAAAATAATGAACGTTTGCTTGTTATGCTGAGTACAATTCACACTTCATTTGTTGTTTCCAAAACGTGACGACCTTTATTAATGTTGTACAGATATATCAAGTGTTTTATTTTACGAGGACTTCACCCACTTTCACTGACTTTTATTTAAAGCTCTGAGGTCCACGCTGTTCCTCCTGCCAGTCTAGAGTGTCTCCATAATAAAAGGCCTACTTGACTTTTCAACCTCCACGATTCCAGCCGATTACTTCTATTGTGTTCACCACCCTGCTCTGTTTCTCTACCCACCGAAAAAAAAATCCGTCCTAACAAGCCCTTTCCTTCAGTCTCTTATTTTATCAGATTTTTTTAAAAAAAAAAATATAATTATTGTCGTATTATCGTTTCCACGCGTAATAACAGTGAGTGTCTGGTTTTATTTACTTGTACTGCGTTTCGCTCATTATCCACAATAATAAAAAACAGCTTATATCAAGAAAGATGTTTTTTATCAATGAGATTGATCTATTTTTAAAACAAATAAATTACCTATTTAAAATGTATTTATTATTAATATGGTACAGTGCGTTTTAGAGGGAGAAGAGAGTCCATCGAAATATTACTATTAAAAAATCTATTTAAATTTCTAACAAACTATAAAATCACGTGTTTTTCCTCAACAGCTTTTGAAGCAAACTCTCAAGTAATAAATACTGTCCATGAATTAAATAATAAACCAACTCACTGACTTAATAAAACTGTATATTTGTGTGCGTAAAAACCGCAGTAAATATATTTCTGCAGGCTGGTTTTGTTAAACACCACTGTGAGTTACACTTGTGTTAGAATAAATAACATTCTGTCACTACAACAAACTACAATAACACCCACCTCCCCTCCCACACACACACACACACACACACACACACACACACACACAATCCAAACTTTTGATCCCGTTACAAAACTGTTGCAAATGGTCGAGCAGCAGCAGCAGCAGCAGCGGCACGTCGCATTTCCACTGCCTCCCATTGAGGTTTATTCATTAGGATCCTCACACTAACCCATTTGCTATTCATGGGAGACTTTTTTCTCCTCTGTGTTTCTCTTTTCCAAACAAACCCGAGTCAAGAGTGGCAGATGCGTGCCATTATTGCCCACGGCTCGGTGGAAGCTGTTTTATGTAAGGCAAAGGCGGGTTAACCTAATCAATCATGTCGACTAGTTGTGTTAAAAGACGATTCATAGAGGGAGGAAGAAAACATATGGCGCAGGGGTGGAGGCAAGCTTTTCTTAACACCGCAGCCAGACCGAGACCTTCTTGTGACAAGATGTATTCAAAGCCAAGCGAGAGAATGGGAATAAAGGCGGTGGACGGCTGCTAATTGAAGTCATGGCACTTCAAGGCTCAAAGCAGAGGTCAATTATTCAAAGGGCCCCGTTTTTACCAAGCAAAGCAGATTTTAGGCTGAATATTTTGTGTGTTTCCTTAATCTCTCAGGGCAAATACATAGGTTATTTCATTCTTATAATATACATATTTACTGCGTCTTTATCTCGCGTTCTTAGGTTTTTTGTGTATATTTTGAATGGTGCTGCTGGAACACACTACTTCACCTTTGGGGATCAATATCTTGCACCATACAGCTCAATTTAAACATATTCTAATATTTAAGGGTTTAAAAGCACGTGCCAATTTGTGCGACTTGAAAATATCCAAACAATCCATTGCAATTAATTTCTTACAATAATATTCCCATGTAAACAGATTTCTGAGTCATCCCCTCAATTTTGAAGAATTACTATTTCTTATCTTCTGCACAATCACACATCCAATCGCGCCGAGAGCTTCTTGAAATATCATATAACCTTTATTTACATAGATGCTGATTAAATAGAATGTTACAATAAAATTATCGCATAGGATGTTTGATCTATATACAGAACTCAGAGCGTGTAAAAGTTTGCAGTAGATACTAATCGTGATGCCTTCTTTGCGCCTGCGGATTGGCCTGCCTGCATGCTCGCAGAGACACCTTTTCCCCCACAGGACAAAAAAAATAAGTCTACACTTTAAGGTGGGATGGACTGAAACACCGACCCCGGGCTGTGTATGTTTAAAAAAAAAAAAGTTGGGGAGGAAGAGGAGGAGAAGGAGGAGGAGGTGTAATTTAAATATTTGGCAGGTCCTGATAAATGAAAAACAAAAATAATTGCACAACTTTTCCACTCCCTCTTCAAAACAACCGTGAAATATTCAAATGTATATTAAAATGTTTACACAATTTTCAGTCTTCCTGTACCATAACAGTCTGTCTGAAAGGTATTCCTCAAATAATGTGGTGAAACTTAAACGACAGACTTGGAAGGCTTTACAAGTCCGATTAATAAATTAAAATGGAGAAAAAGAAAAACAGGAGGGGGAGAAAAAAACTTTCCCGAAATGTTCACGTGTGTATATACTCTCCTTTTGTCAATATCCGTGCAAAAGTTTGGGAATAAAAATGTCCCCTTTTTTTAATATTCTTTTTGTTGTTGTTAATGAAAATCACAGGCCCCCTGACTGTCAATCGTCCACCTCGATTTCCTCGTCGTCCTCCGAGAATTCATCCGTGGTTTGGTCTCTCGACGAGGAGGGGGACTGTGGGAAGGCTCGGTGTCCTTGAGAGGTCGGGGAGATACTTGGCGACCTGGCCTCGGGGCCCCCACCCTGGGCATCGTCAATGTTCTCCATCGTGACGAGCTTCTGCAGGGTCTGTGGCGTGATTTTCTTTAGCGACTCCACGTCCGCTTTCATCTCCTCCAGGTCCCTCTTGAGTTTGGCCCTGCGGTTCTGAAACCAGGTGATGACCTGCGCGTTGGAGAGTCCCAGCTGCTGCGCGATTTGGTCACGGTCGGCCGGAGAGAGGTACTTCTGGTACAAAAACCTCTTCTCGAGTTCGTAAATCTGGTGGTTCGTGAAGGCCGTCCGCGACTTTCTCCTCTTTTTCGACGTCTGCCTCTGACCAAAGGCGTTTATGTGCTCGCGACCTTGGAGGGGTGGAAGAAGAAAACACACAGGAGGGATGAAACAGCCGCAAGGGTCACTGCACCCCAAACTACAGCAGCAACAGTGGGCACTGCAGAACAGGCCTGGGCCCGGGTTACATGCTTGGTTTTGTCCTTTGTCTTAAAGCAAAATATTGTATTTATTTGACTGAATATCAGTAACAACAAGATGAAAGCTGTAAACTCTCCAGGTCCTTCTGCATAGGTCAGAACTGGCTGTTTGAAAGTGCTGTCAACATGGTCGAAATGAATACATTTTCACTGAAAATTAATTAAACTTTACAGTTTTCAACCTTATTTTAACCAAACTAGTTTTATTCAAGAATAGTTAAACTTGCATATTTCATAGTGCAACAAAAATATTTTTTCAAATAAAGCTGAATGTTTCCTTTAGCCTGTCAACCAGTTTATCCAACATAGCACTGCATGCATTAGGCCATAATGGCTGAGTGACTTTTTGACAGCACACAGACTCGTGTATTACCGCATATATTAGCACATTTTGTCACCTTACGTCTAATGCGCGCACGTTTGCGTGCGTAAATTCTCAATATTCCCTTTTCTTGTTTTGTATTCTCCCCACATTCCCACACAGCTGTCCCAACATGTCCACATTTAAAGTCAAAACAAACCCAGCGAGCAGTGATCTCAGCTGTTCAATTTCACAGGAATTGTACTTGCTTCCTCATCAAAAATAAACAAAATACTTATTATGCCTTGCTGAAAATTCACAGTATGGTCAAATAAAAGTCTTTACCTTCTGCTGCTTGGATAACGCTGACTTCCAGACCCTTAAATGTTTTGCTGGCCAGCTCTTCCAGCGCGCACAGCGGCGAGGACGGAGTGGTGATACCGTTCCTCGCAGAGTTGGAGCCCGTCACTTTCTCCAGCACTCTCGGCGGGCAGATACTGGCGACCGACTTCTTCACGGATGGTTTGTTAAGGATATCCTCAATACTGAACGGCGTTAACGGTTTGTTGGAGTTGGCCGGCGGCGGCAGCTGGTCCAAGGGAGCCCGTCTCCTCTCTTCGCCGCTGGACTGCAACACAGAACCTGCCTTCATGTCTTTACTGGAGGTCATCGCAGTCCCGAAGAATCGCTGCTTTCAGAAAAGTTAATTATATCATTCAAATGGCAGATTTAAGCGTCCACAAGTTTCCCTCTGGTGCTCGGCGTTCTCGTAGACCTCCACTGTATTTTGACACTTAAAGCCGAATGCTGCAACTTAGCTCGCCTGAAAGCTTTCCTCCAAAATAACCATGCTTCGGGCGTAGTTGTAAAGGCAGCCGGACTGTATTCCCTTTAGAGAGTCCCAGTTCCTCTGCCAAGCTCCATGTAGATCTTTAGGAAGTAACAGACTGGAGGGGGTGAATCCCTGCAAGGGGAAAAAAGCTTTCTCAGACACCAAGAAAAAGAAACCGGCTGCTAACGAGTTATTGTTGATTGGGCGAAGTTCAATTAGAGAAACACTACACTACTTGCTGACCCGCTGCTGCGTCTTAAAGGGCCGGACCATAATAACTAATTGGACGTGGGGAATAGGAGGAGTCTGTTGCTGCCGAGGAGAAAGATGCCCTGAAATGTTTATGCATCTGTTTCCCTCTGCTGGTGTATTCTTCTAGAAAGGGAGAGTTGATGGCCATTAAAATACTGCCACCAGCATCTTTGAATTATGGAAAAGTTTGGAGGAACACCGAGCCAACAACGGTCTCCAGCCGTGATATTCATTTAGACATTTTCGTGCGTAATTACGCATAGAGCATTTTGCGTAATGTGCACATTAGGCACCGTGTTGCACCGGAATTTCGCTTAGAAATAACCACAATGAGCACATTTACGGACCTGATTTTGAAATCCATTAAAAATACAAGCAGACAGACGCTGTTCAGGTTAAAATGGCAGGCGAAGGATGTGATTTTTGGTTATTAATGTTTTATGAAAGCTAACAATAATGTCCTTCTAATCTGAAAATTAAAATATATATATGTTAGGAGTTGTTGCCACAAGACTGCTGATTTTTATATCACTTTATCAAGGTTCTTTTATAATGCATTAGAAAAAATGTTTTGTGTCTGAAGCCACAGGATATTTTAGATTCAAAAACAAAGAAAATCCAGAGTTTCAGAGTTGAGTTTTTTAAATTGCTTATTCACTTTTGTTCATGCGCTTTGTTTATGGTCCACTGTTTGTTCCTTGGTATATCCCCCGTGCTCCAATACGTCCCCGCAGATAAAATCCAGAGTTCCAGTGTAATTTAATGCGGCGGCGTGAAACGAGCGAATAATAAAGGTGACGCCGCGCTGTGGCTCAGAGTCTGAGGACGGAGAATGTGAATTTTACTGAAGGAGGTTTGAGATGTAAAGAGAAAAATGGATTAGAAAGAGAAAATGGGGACGAGGTGGACGCCGGGGAGAGCAGCAGGTACGTCTGTTCAGAGGAAACACACCTTGTTTTATTTAAGGCTCGTCAAATGTGGTTGTTTGTCGCCACTTGGGTCATACATTCGTTCTGATACTTTGTAGAGATTATACACGACCTGTCGGCAGAATGAAATGTACATTTTGCAGATACGAACAAAGAACTCTTTAAAATACAACATTGTTTTCTTTGAGATTAAAATAATACCACCTCGAATAAACAGCAATAGCAGAGACACGCAAAACAGAATTAAAGCGTCGTGATATTTTAAGGTTATATTTTAGCAGCTGAATTAAAACCTGCATACCACCTAGAGACTGCATAAGAAATAAGAACATGTAGTGTGTATATATATATATATATGCAATAAAATCATATTTTTCTGACCCCACTGGGTAAAGCCTGCCGCCCAGGAAGCCACTGCGGAGAGTCTTGTGCCAACAGGAGCATATGGTGACATTGGTTAAGGGACAGAGTTATAAAACAGCAGGAAATTCTATTATCTGCCTTGGAGGTCCACCCTTTGTGGCTGCTTTGAATACATATTTCTCCATAACGAGCAGGGGTTTGTGGGGATAAATTGAGTTTGGGAATTTGGACAGAATCAGGCATCGCTTTGGAAAGAAGGTGCAGGTAGCAGGGAACGATCACAATGAAGGTAATTCAACGTGACACTTTTCGACTTGAATTCAAATTATGTTGGGATTTAAAGGAGTTACACGGTGGACGATAGTGGGCATACGTGCGTTTATATTTTTGCGCGTGTGCTACACAAATAAAAGAGTTGGGGAAAAAAACAAAAAATGTTTAATTTACAGAAATATACAAACAGATTTATACGGGTATTTTTTATTTACATTTGTTCAGGGTGATTTATAAAATTAAGGACAAATAATCTTTCAATTGGATATTTGTATTTCATGTAACCATTACCCCTGTACCATCCTGCATCACGTCTGGTTACAAGTGTGGGGACAAACCTTTGCTATAGTTTACAGATGTGATCTTCAGAAAGGTGAACCTGCTTTGAGCTCTGCAGCCCATCCGGACCCTGCTGTAGATTATTAACCTTAAATTTGGTTTAGGCGTAAATAACCCCAAGACCTCCCTAAGCTACGGTTCAATAGGCTTTAAAGTCTGAAGTGAAGCTGGTCCGAAAGTTTTTTTTTTTCCTCCCTTTGGCTTAATTTAAACGTTAATTAGAAGCAGAGCAGCTGACATCATCAATCATCAGCTCTTGAGGGATTTAATTGGATGATTCGCTTCGATTTTACCTCCTATCAGTTCCGGGCTCTTTACTCCAAAATTCAGCGCGTTACATTTAGACACATTAAAATTAACACCATGAGATTTTTCTATTCGTAAAGAGCAATCGATCAAACAGTAGCACAGGCTTTTCATTTAGTTTTTCTTACATTTAAAAATCACAGGTCTTCTATTAATAATCACCAGAGCCAAATGTGCAATGGTGGTGTCATCTCTCGATAAAATCAAAGAAGTGGGAAAACTCCCTCCCGGTGAAGGCCAACCTTTCTGTCATTAATCACCAAATTAATTCACTGTGGTGCAGCGCGAATATCGGGGGAATGCTTAAAGTATCCAATTCAGCCTCCATCGGAGACTCAAAGAAGGTGATGACAAATGCAACAACTGCAAAAATAATCCTGAAAATGTAATTTGCTACAGAGCTGTAACGCGTTACAGCTGATCATGCAATGGGCCGTGCGTCCTCAGCGCTGAGACCCAAGGGCTCTGCACAGAGGGAAAAAAAAACAGTTTAAAGTGGAAAATGTATTTATTCCCATTTGATAACCTAATTCAATACAGACTGACAAATAATTACTGCAAAATAATACAGTGAGAATCTACGAATATGGGAATTGAAGGGCAGATGTTCCAGTTTAAGTTGTTTATTATTTTGTTGAAAATTGTTTAGTCTAAATAAAAATTTCTTCTACAATAAACAAGCTTTAGTAGCATTGAATAATAGCGTTGCATCGCTGTTATTGTGGAGAATTAAGAAATATTTTACAGCCAATTATAAAATACCACCCAAGGTCACCGTCTCACCAAAAAGAAAACTACACAAAAAACCACTGAAATATTTACATTAAAAATAACACATCTTACTGATGATAAAACACTGAAATACGTTCAACTCTAGTCAGATAAATCTGGGCTTATTTTTGATCATGATATTAATAATCCTGTAGTGGTGCAGTAGTTTCACCTCAATAAAGAACAACAGTAATATATATTTGTAAAGGCCGTGAAGGCTGCGTTTTTGTCTCCAGTGCTGTTGCAAAGAGGCAGCTCTCACAGCGCAGCGTGTCGTCCTGTATTATGAAACAAAACAGCTGTAAACGCCTCTCAGTATAACATGATACAGGAGAAGGCTGCTCGGGGCGCTGTGGGTGTGTTTGTTTCCATTCTTAACCGGCCTGTTTCCACTGTAAAACACACTGTGCGGCTGACTGAGGATCTTGATGAAGGCGCGCGTAGATGAGGCTCCACAGATATCAAATTAAATGGATCCTGTGTGGCAGCATGTGCTCCTCGTTCAGGGTTGTTTTTTTTTTTTACTGTAAAAGTAACCGCTCGCTTCTGATCAAAATCTTTGTTTAGACTCGTGAAACCATCAAAATCAAAATGACTGTATTTTAAATAACATGTGGGCTAAACTCCAAATAACACACACAACAAAAGCGTACAAAAAAACAACAATATTATTATTTAGAGACGTAATATTTTACTTAAAAAACAAAAATCAAAGTCGAAAAGAGTAGATTTGGAGTTTGTTTTTTCGTGCGTAATGGTGAGGGCTTCATCATTCAGACTAATCACACCTGCCTCCTCTGATGTGTGTGCGCGCGCATCCCCGGTTTTTTTTTTCCTTTTTTTTATCAGGCCGATATCAAATTAGGAAATAATCAGTGTGGACACCGGTGTCACAACATAAGTGTATTCTTCCCAAGCTGTCCTTGAATGCAGCGTTACGGTTTGACGTCGCTCAATCGGCGGAGACGCACAGGTGTTCATCCTCACAGCAGCTTCCTCGCTGTTTGGAGGTGATGCGTCGCCCACGGAGTGACGCTATCACTTCTCATTGGCCATCTCCATCCAGCACATTACATTACATCATTTATCCTCAGGGTTGTGTTGTGTCAGTCTTCTACTTTTGGTCTTAATATGTTGTGTCAAAAGCTGATGATTGGATTTCTGGACAGACACTGCAGAGCAATTACTGCTGATTGGCAGGATGTTATTCCTATTATCAAAGTAGAGCTCACAGGAAAAACTCAAACTGTGACAGATGATGTTGCAGCTTTCAGATTTCTATTTGTTTTATATTTATTTCTATTTTTTTTTTTTTTTTACTAGTATTTAGTCTGGACTTACAAGCTTTGGATGTTACTGCCCAAATGAGAGGAGAGCTGCCAGTAACTATGATTTTTTTAGTTATCAATTAACCTGCAGTTCATTTCTTCATTCATAAATTCATGGTTTGTCTGCAGACTATTAGAAAATGGGTTGAAAACAAATCAGAACAAAAGGTAATACATTAAAATTGCTACTAAAGAAGTTTGTCTTTTTTACTTGAACAATTATGAAACAATTTTTTAACAAATATATTTAAACTATATGTAAAATATATTTGTAAAATGATAAAATCTAACATATATTAATAAACAATTGTTGAATAATATTTCATCATTTATGCTCTACATGATACCACTGACCACACATTGTTGACAGTATACTCAGAGCCACTCTTCTGACGGCCTTTACTTTGGCACTTCAAGTACAAGTTGATAATTTAAAGGGTGTCCATCACACTGAGTGTCCCACAATGCTATACTTGTGAATCATGGTAGACACAACTCTAAAAAATAATAATAAAGGACTGAGAGGAAAAGAAGGAAAGAGAAATTACCACATCCTCAAAACTGTCATGTGCTGCAACAGTCCTGGTTTAATCAAATAAAGCCCACATCCTGTGTCCTCTCCTGTTCAACACAATAAACTACAGCGTCGTGTATCGTGTTTCAAAATCAGTGTCTATTTACAGTGTGTTCACAGACGAAGTGAACAAGATTGTAACAGTGTTTGATAAAAAGATCAGAGCCAGTGAACGCAACACACCTGTTTCCATCACACACTGATGAAGTGGATGAATTGAGTTTCTGCTGAATATGTTGTGTTGATTTACCATCACTCAGTCACTGAATACCATCATTTCAATTCCCTGCAGAGCTGCACAGTTTCCCAAATAAACAGTTTTCAGTCTCTGACACCTCTGAACACAAAGCTTCAGGGGCTTGTTCTGTGGCCAGAGCTCAACACCCCCTCCTCAGCTCCAGTCCATGAACCCCTGTCTCCTGGGACAGGACTGTGGTCGTCCTCGTTGCTCTCTAATGGCCCACTGGGGCCCATTTAAGATCATAAAGAAGGATGTGTGGAGGCTTTAAGCAGGATTACAGCATTAAGGGTGAATGTTTCTCCTGTTTGACTCTTGACTAGCTTCATTACTGTGTAATTAACCCAGTGACTGGAGGTACTGAGCGAGGAATCTGATACGAGACATTAGATTTATATTGTTGATGTGTGTGTCCTGGTGGCTCAGAGCCAGCTCGTTAAAGTGGAGCAATTAAAATGACCAATGATACCACAGTATTATTAATATTATTGTTATTACTGTCAGTATTGTTGTCATTGGTAGTATTGGTGTTAGTAGTAGTAGTAATAGTACAAATACTGCAATAGAATTTTAAATAATTAATTGTAAATTGCTTTAATGTTTTGCATGTGAGGGTTATTACAGTTTTCTTAACCAGTGAATTAAACCTACATCATTACAAAGCAATATTTTACAATTGTCACCTGATCATAATTTACAGTAAGATTTATAAAACTGAGATTTTGACAAATATTACTCATGTAATTAGAGTTGTTACAACCAAACAAGCTATATTTGGTCATTTTACATTTCAAAAATGTATTATCTTTTGTATGGGATAAAAGTCAGTGGCCTGCTTTTAATTCAGTGTCTTGTCTACACACATATATACTCACACACAGACACACACACTCTCACACACACAGAGCACTTGACCAGATCTATTTATAGGCAAACATGGGATTCTGCTACTGACTCTGCTCTGTGATCAGGAGCGGCCACAACATGAAGGCTCAACAGGCCGAAGGGAAAAAGAAGAAGAGGAGAGTTAAAACCTTCATGAGCTTTGATGTCGAAGCAAATTCAGACTGCAGCTGGTCATCTTCAAAAATAAAAATAACACAGATGTTCTGAACAAATTCAGCTACTCATGTTGTGCTGTCATTATAACTTACATATATCATAAATTTATTTGCTGGGTGTGTAGCCTCGTCCTGCTCCAAACCATAGTTAATCTGAGTCCAACACTAATATTATTTGTGTTTTTGCAACCATACTTCACATTTTTTTTCCAATGTTTCCAACTACATCCCTGTGTTTTATAAGTTAAGGACGTCAGCAAGTTTCAGTCGTCATCAGAAATATTTTCAGTCTCACTCGTTTGCGACTTCAAAATACTCAAATCAGGATGAAAATCTCCAATTTTGTTGTTATCGTCATTGTTGTTATGAGTTTAGTGTATGTTAACTGTGTTTACTATTGCAGGATCACTATTATATTTTACCATTTTGTACATGAACACATACACAATCAATAAACAACACACTCTGCATGCTAACCTAATAAAAAAGTACTTTGCACCACCAACTCATGCACACACACACACACACACGCACACACACACACGGATTCATGCATGTTCAATCTCAGTATTTCTGAAAACACACTTGTAATTATTTGCTGCAGTTACACAAGTGAAATATGTTGCTGACATTTCATTTGCATCTGCACGGGGAACTAAACAAAATGTATGTTCGAGCGTTGTGACACTCGTTATTTGTCCATTAGTTCCACGGTTTTAGCTGTTAAATGGACCAAGAAAGCATTTGTTTCTCAGTAAGACAACGTACAAACACAACCATCATACAGGTTTTTTTTTGGTTTTTTTTCCTGAACTTTTGTTTTCTACCATGAGAGGGAAAAAACTGCACCCAGGACTCCTACAAGACCTATCTTTGTATGTCACTGTACATATCTTGGCAAATGAAGACAAATACTTGTGTGAGCACACCACGTTCCAGGGGAGCTTTCAACAAATTAATCACTTGCAATTCTATCCTTGTCCACTTGGGCGCCTAGCTGGTCCCCGATGCAGCGTCCCATTCGTAATGAGGGGCACGTCGTTGATCGCTCTTTACAAGCCCGAGCTGCTCCTTGAAACAATAGAAAATAAATGAGCAAGTGAAGCCACCTCTCTGGAGGGGCGTCGTTTTCTCAAGATGGTGTGGCGCCTCGACCTCCAGGATCACCCCTCTACCCCTCCACCAAGTCTTCACCTCCCTCCTCACATCAGGATTTCATTAAGTGGAGAGCTGCAAACCCCCCCAATGCACTTCACTCCATCACCACCCCCCACTTCTTCCCCCACTTTTGCTCTCTCCTGCGCCACTTTGCTCCCAAACCAAATGAGGAAATAGCTCGTCTGGTCGCTGACAGACCTCGGGTTTGGCCGTAAAGATAAATGACCCAAAGTATTAAAGTTTAACACGTTGACAAAACCCACCTGATCTGTGGGATTAATGCAACAAAAAAAAATCCATCTGTGGAAAAAAAAAGAGGAGGAGGAGGAGGAGGAGGAGGAGGGGCGAAGGGGAGTCACAGGAGAGTAATAGCCGGGCACTGGGAAGGTCAAACAATATTTAGGATAAGTACATATCCAGTGCAGAGAGGCAGAAGTTTGTAGAGACTGTGGCTTGTGTTTCTGTGCGTCACGTTTTGGGAAGTAAAGTGATTCCACAAAAGGTAAAAATCCACAAAACGCAGTTACGAGCTGTGATGCTTAATTGGGTCTCATGAAAAACACAAGGAGTGCTTTCACTTAAAATAACATTAATATTCTGACGCCAGCCGGAGCAGAGGTTCTGTTTTCAACTATTCCAACCACAACAAAGACGTCAGAGGAAACATGGAGACGCTCGCTGAAAACAAGACTATCAGTCTGATGCATTCAAATATCATGATTATTTGTCACATCTATTTTCACTAAGATGATGAAAGTTTCTTCTTGATCATAGCTGCAGGGGAAAAAAAGGACAGAAAGTAATTTTCCAGACGTTTTATACATGATAAACTTTCTGCTCAACTATGCTGGAAAGTGTTTGGGTCGAAAACTGTGCATTTAATGAATATGGATTTCAGCGGAGAGTTGCCTGATTGTTGTTTTAGTGGAAACACAAATCCCTCAAGAATTGTTTAATATTTGTATCAAAGACAGAAACACAAGCAGGAAAAACTGACTAAAGGTGCTTTAATATTGGCCTGTATAACCTTAGTGTCCATGTATATGTTGAAGCTTTTCTTACATCCACACAAATTTCTGATCTAGATATTGAAATGAGCTGCATATAATATTCAGAAGATGTAAATGTGGACCTTTCTTCATCGTTTTGTCCCTACTGAAAGTTCAATGATCCCCACATGTGATGATTAGCTCTGGTTTAAAGCTCATGTTAAAGGGGACACCTGTACCTGTACTGTATTCAGAGAGCAATGGTGGGGAACTTACATAACTCAAACATGTAATAATGAATATTCATTTTAATCTCCCTGTAAATATATTGCCCAGCTTAAATGTGGATACTTTGAGAGATTATGATTTGAAGTGAGTGTGGACATAGAGTGCATCTCAGTAACAGTGGATAAATAAAGAGCCTTTATACACATCTCTCTCTCCAACACATCCAGGTGATGTGAATAACCTGTGGATGGGATGGGAAATAGTTCTGACACAGAGAGGTCCAGGGAAGGACAAGTGAACCAGAGACAGGGTCATGTGTCAGCACACACAGTGCATCATAGCCTGCTGCATATTAGTTCAGGTTTCAGTGCAATCCAGCATCTGTGGGATGTGCTCAACAAACAAGTCTGATCCTCGGAGGCCCCACCTCACAGCATCCAGGACTTAGAGGGTCTGCTGCTAATGTCTTGGTACCAGACACCACAGGACACCTTCAGAGATCTGTGGAGTCCCGGCCTCGAAGGATCACAGCCATGATAGTGATTTGTCAAGCAGATGGTTTTAATGTTGGTGCTGATTGTTACTAACAGCTAATTTTTATTAATAGATTTACCTTTCAGCAATGTCTTATTGTAACTATAATTGTAATTATTGTAACTGTTTTCATATTTTCCATGATGCCAAGGTTTTGTTTTGGTCTATTGTCACAACACTGATGCGGGTGAACAGTCACTGATGTATACATATACCCAGAACTGTCTGAGAGCTTCTTTTAAGTAATGCAGTTGCTAAATGCTGTGCATGCTAGCATGTTTTTCTTTGAGGTGGATAAATATGACAAGTGCACACATATATTCCCACATTTAAAGTGTGTCACCATGAGTTATAAATTATTACATGTTTACATGCTGTATTGTTTATGAATGCTTAATAAAGACGGTAGAAAAACAGTCTTGCTTGATGTTTCTGAAAACAGGCCAGTGTATGCTGTGTTGACTCTATGATGCTGTTACTGCACAATGGGTTAAAAAGTTAATTTACTCAATGAGGATTTTTATTCATTCCAGATGGTAATTTTATTTCATCCCAGATCAGATTTTCTGCAGCGAGCAACAGGTGTAAAAATGATGGGTTGTAATTTTTGCTGTTTGCTTTGCCTACCTGGTCAAGCACAGGGAGAGAAACACTGACACTGACTGTAAAATGTAGCTATTTTGAAAGCAAATGAAAATTCCCGTGATTAACACTGTTCCTGTGAATAATGAATTGTTCTTGATGCAGAAACGACCTCTCGCCGCAGCAGGATTAAACAAACACTAAGAATTAATGGCAAACAGGTTACTGTCTGGCCCAGTTGTGATGCACGTCACTGAATCATGGATGTGTCCATGGAAGTGAAATATAAGCCATTAAAGTGCACTGAGGAGCCGTACTGGAACCTGTTGGGATGTTTCTCGCCAGCTGTTAAATCATTATTATTGCTTCCTATTTTTCATAGCAGGTTAAAGTTGCTCCTCTTGGAAAACATTCACTTTTCTGAAATATTCAAATCATACTAAGTAGTTCAAAAGAGAAACAAATAGAGTAAATGATAAAATGTGTCCTCCTGTGTTGATAACCACTAAACAGATAAAGGCAGGATGGTAAACTATCTGTAATGTTACCATCTTAGCTAATTACAGTCACCATTTATAGATTCATTTCATAAAAATAAGTTCTGCATCAAACTACAGATATTTAGACACTGGAAAATACCCCATGATGATTTAATGACTTTCCATTATTTCTGTTTGATAAACTCTTTTTTTTTTTTAATTCTTGGGCTGAGGTAGTGCAATAGACAGGAAAACAGGAAAAATAGCAATAGGAAAAAAATGTCGAGAAACATAAATATTAAGGGAGTAAAAATGCTAAGCGAGGTCTTGGCCCGATCCGTGTCCATAACTTACTCTGTCGCAGAAGTTCATAAATATTAAGAAAAAAGGCTTACACTCCATCGCAGCCATGAGCAATGAATCCATGGAGACAAACTCCTGTGGTCCCCAGAGTGTCTAACCTTTTGTGTCTGTGTTCAATTTTTCTTTTCCAAATCAGAATCGAGATGGATGCTGACTCTCAAAAAGCCAAACCATCGTCTGGTATATTTTAGGAAGAATTTGGTTAGTTTATTACGTTTCTCGTGCGCAGCATCAACAGCTGAAGTGTGTGAAATGACTGATGAATATCAGTTTTCAGTAAAAAAAAAAAAAACAGTTTTGATATAGGTTTGCTGGCTGTATGAGGAACTCCCCTGCTCGAGCTTTTTTCCACTGCACACAAGTTGACTTTCCTCCCTGTTCCCTTTAACAGTCTGTCCGCCTGCATGAATACAAATTGCAGGGAGGTAGAAATGCATATATTCGCCCTCCCACTCACACCCAGTCACTTCCTCTATGATTTTATTTCCTGCACTGGAGCCATTTTAATAACTGTCTCTCTTTCCTCTACTTAATTTTCTGTATGTTATTATAGTGGTCCATACTTTCCATGTTGCCACTGTCATCACTGTGCCCAGCGCTGAACTCACTGGTTATACTGGCTCTGTTGATGCTTTAGGCCTTTTTGTACCAGTTAGATTAGTTGATTGGTTTGAACCACTTTTTCTGATTACAGATCTTTTTTTCTTTTTTTTAGTCAGATTTAAAAGCAAATTAGAAATGTCTCTCAATCACTACGTGTCAGCTAAGATCAACAAGCAGGATGATGCATTTGAACCATTTCTTTATTTTTCAATGCCTATATTTTTCTTGCATTACCAGGAGCAGCTTCAGAAACTTAAGCCAAAGAACCACAGCTTATATTTAAAGCTTGGTGGAATATATAAGAGGAGAGATGATGAAGTTATGTAATGTAAGAAGTCCTGCAAATAGAAGTCCTTGAAAATAGAGCTAGCTTACATGTCCAAAGTGGCCACACTGACCTTCTAGCACAATGAATAAATCATAAATAATATAAATAATAATGTTAAGTGTTTTTAGTGTCCACACAGTATGTGTAAGTGCTGCTTAGTGCCAATTAGGTATTGAAAACATAAGTTTTGAGTTGTTGTGAATGTTTCAGCCTGTTATTTCTGCCGGGAGTGCAGTCTTATACAAACATGTGTCCAGATGTGGATGCATGTGTCTCAAGTGAACACTTGTGACAGGATTTGGCTTCGCTGTGTGTGTTTGATCTGTAAGGACACTGTTAAAACTCTGTGGTAACTTTGTTGTTAGTGTCTCACTTCAGGAAGATATTTATAAAACACAGGTGAGTTGTGATTTCTTTTATATTATGTAACTTACTGTGGTTTGAACAGTTCAGATGTTCTTGATATGTCGCTGTAAGCTGCATTACTGATATTCTGTATGAAGACAAGACGTCATATTGCAATGCTGAAGTGTGATGTTATCAAACCACATTTTGGATGCAATATATTGAAGAAATACACAGTTGAAAATTTCAGTCATGTTCACAAATTTAAGAGAAATAAATTAAAAACTAGTTTATGAAACTTTGAAATTTGAAACTTAAATGTTATTTGGTGATTTTCTAATGTAGCTGCTTTTGACTGGACACAAGCATCTGTTTTTGTTTGAAAATAACTTAATGGGACAAATTTATGAGAGATATTTTATTGACTGGTGGTTGGTATGTTATTTATTAAATTCACAAAGTAGTAATAATGACCCATCCTGTAAGTAATGTGGGTGAATGCTGACCTGCATGTAGAGGCTGTCTAGTTGTGATCACCTCACCTCAAATACACTTCAGTGTTAAGTGAGAACAGGGCCTGAAAAATATTTGTAGAGCCAGAAACTTCAATTTCTATTTCTCCACAGTCACAGTGACTTTGAAAACAACAAAGAAAAAAAAACACTCCAACATATCAGTCAACTTGGTGTCCCATTTTTTTTTTTTTTTGCTTCCAGAGGATCGACAGTCTGTGTGCAGCGGCCATGACACACCCCTCAGTGACCACATCCACCATAAGCAGCCGGAGATGAAACGATATGGAGATTATCGGGACAAAAAGCCTCCCAGCTTGTCACGGGATGCAGAGCGTATTGTACATCCACATGTATTGAACACAAACCTGTCACCGTCTGTGACAGCCCCATTCATCACACACAAAGCCAATCCTGTCAGCGGCACAAAGCGTTCTATCCGTCCCTCCTCCCTCCACACTTCTAAGTGACAGCATTGAAATGAACATTAGGACACCCGGGTATATATTGAAATGATTTGTTTTTCCGTCTCCCACTGAAGCCAATTTCCAGAGGCTAATAAACCTGGGAATTATTTTGTCTCAGAAAAGGGATGGGTTCTCTCTGTGAAACATCACCAGGTCCCGTGGGTGGTTGTCAGTGAATTTGGTCAATCTGATATTTCACATTTATAAGAAGGATTTCCAGGATGTGAGGATTTCACAGGCAGGTGTAAAACAAATGTGATCATCTAAATCAAAAATGCAAAAGACAATGAGGAGCTGTGAGGCCAATTATAAAGACTTTGAGCTGAGTAGTTAGATTAGCTGACCTAACACCTACTGTCCAGACTACCAGTGGTGTTCACCTTTTGTGCAGCTTTACCACACACTGAGCTAGTTCAAGGGTTAGGGTTGTATATTGATTATGTTTACTCCAGAATCCATCACATGGCTTCTTGAGCTGTGGCTTTGATGTAAAAATGAGCATCCAATTATTCTACAAGGAAGCGAATACAAGTCAAGGGTTTTTGCCAGATGCTGTATTTATAAGATTTTTGAGTCTTTGCACGTCATATTTTTATTATAAGGATATATTTGGTGACTGAGTCTGTACAGGAGCATGTTGGGACAGCAGTGGCTCAGTGGCAGAGCAACCGTCTACCAACTGAACGGTCATGGTTCAATTCCCACTCCTCCCAGTTGCTCATTGTATGTCCTTGGGCAAGACACTTTGCCTTGAATGAGTGTTTTGGTGGTGGTCTGCAGACTGGCAGCCACAGCTCTGTCAGTCTGACCTAGGTATGAATGAATAATAATCTCTGTAAAGTTATTTGAGTGCCTAGAAAAGCACTGTATAAATCCAACCATTATTATTATGATGTCAGTGTTGCAGGGATCTAACAACCTTGTTAATGACTCACTGTGAGCTTCACTTCTGTCCAATGTGTTTTCAAAGGTTTTCTTTCTATTCAGGACAGATGTACTGAAGTTTATGTAGGTATTGCAAAGAGCCATCACCTGCTGATAAAGGTGTAAGTGCAAATAAATACATAGTACACCTTGTCATTTAACCATCAAATGCATTAACCATCAAATGTATTGTACATTGCAGTCAAACAGCATATTAAGGGAGCAATAAAGAATTCTGTTTGTGATATTAGTTGTATATTTATGTTCTACTTCACATTTTTGTCAACTCATATACACTTAAAAGTCCAATATAATGGTATAAACACAATATAAACTGTTTATTTATGTTGTGGTCCAGACTCACTCTGCTTCTAACATGAGAGTAATAAGATGGTTCTGGTGACTAGGACGTTTCCATCCTCAACAACAGAGCAAGCAACTTCCTTCTGGAGAAACAACATGAGGAACATTTAAAATAAATAGAGTGCAAAGATTCAAACTTCAATTAGCTTAGCTGGAGAGGCTTCATATGAACATTGAACTGTATTTTTGCAGGAAATGAATGACGGCCGTTATGTCCCTGAACTCCTAAAGCATTGTATTCATGGGGAAAGCATCAGGGCCAATATGTGGAGTAAGAATAGTATTGTGTAAAAACAGTCATTTTTAATAAATTAAAGTTTAAAGGAGATGGATAATTAATGTTGTTTGTCTTTTTTGTCCAGTAAATTTTAACTCAGCGATCAGATTGAATTCTGCCTCCAAACCAGCTCTGCCTCGGAGATGAAACGTTGGTCGTCCATCTGCAGTCTGGACCAGAGCAATGCAATCTGTCCTGGAGGCAGTGTAAGTCTACAGCATGTCTGTGAGATTTAACATAAGCTTGTCCATGTGTCTGTGTTCGTATGTGAGCTGTTTTCTCATGTGTAGGGGTGTGTGTGTGTGTGTGTGTGTGTGTGTGTGTGTGTCTCCTGAGTCAGCAGAGTCTCAGTAATTACCCATAGATCCAGAGGCAGAGCAACTTTGCAGCTCTGACAGGGGGAGCATCATTTCCCGAGCGTTCCCAGGGACCGCAGACTGCAATAACACCACTCAACAGGCCTATCAAGTTGATCCACATCACATTTTCACACAATTGCAAACACCTAACCCATTTATGCTGTAAACAACAGCAGCGAGCTAATAAAACAACTCATTGCTGTGTGCGGATGTAATCCAATGAAGTGCCTTCTTAAATAATGTCTCTTGTACTGTACACAATATTGGGTAAAAGAAACATTGGTCCCAATATGTCTTTGATGAACATAATGAGACTTTTCAATAACAAATTCATAAAGAATGTATGAATTCAGGCAGAACTCGGGCCATTGCTGTCGACAAGGTCTGCCAAACCGCTCGCTTCACTTTGTGTCACTGTCCTGTGAAGCTGAAATAGTCCAAAATTTCTTAACACGAGCCTTATTGATGGTGACTCGCAAACCTCATCACACGAGCTGATTTGACATCTTATTGACATTTGAACATCAGCCATTATTTGTCTTGAAGCTGTCACACATACTGGGAACTGACAGATAGCGAAGGGGCTCTTCGCTGAGTGGCATTTCATTGGATAATGTCTGGAGATGGACTGTTATTGCTTGTACTTTCAAGTGACAATATGTGCAGAGGTTAAGATAATCCTGTTTTCATCTACTGCACGGAGTTTGAGCATCATCTACAGAAAGTCATCAAAAATCCTGCAGATCCTGATCGTGCACTGGACTCACATTTTCTCAAAAGTCCAGAGAAAACTGCAGTTTTTCACATAGTTCCTTCCTCTGTAATGTAACATGTTAAACTGGTTTATTTCACATGTCAGCTCTCCACTTATCTGCAGTTTAAGCCACGATTTACAAAAAAGTTTCCACGTGGGCTCACCTGCTTTGTTGATTTTATTGAGAAAACAGTTGAATATGTAACAAAATAGATGAAGAATCACACAGAGGTCGAAATTGCAAAGTATCAGCCTTTACTCAGCCCATTATGTTTGAAGGGTAATTCTGGTTTATTACATTTCAGGTGTTTTTGTATTAATTCTGTCATTATTTTCTGATATGTGGCAACATTTCTACTACAAAGTCAGACAGGATCAGACAACCCAGCAACCAGATGATCTGGGAGGTTTCAAACAAACTAATACTCTATCCACATTTTTAAAAAAGAAAACAGTTGCTAACTTATAAATTATTAGACAAACTGACCATTGCAAACTCTGTGATGAATGAGATATAATTACCTATATTTTTACCAACTAAATAGTTTGCATAATTTTCATATATCCTACAAAATACATAAATGAGAAAAATATGATTAGAGAAATACTTGAAGAATTTACATAATTTCCCCTCAGGGATCATGAAGTATTTCTGATTAAATTACAATAGTTAAACATGACTCAGCTACATTACTGTATATTTTCTACAGTCAGTTCCCTCCTATTTACCTGGTTTCCCTCCATGTGTAAAAGTTTAGTGGTTTCCACCTGGGCTCACCTGGTCTGTCTGGTTAATAAAGAAAAAAGGAAACAGCTTCTCCTTACACTTTATCGTATGCTGACCACATACTGGAGTGAGCTCATTTGGAAGTCAGTGCACTTTTCCCTGGTGAATACACCCTCCTGCCCTTCCCCCTTGTGCTTTTATTTTTAATTAACCTCTCAAAGATACTCTGTTGTTGCTTCCTGTGTCTGTGCCAGCGAGGTTAATGATTTCACCAGTCCAGGGAGACGCCGCAGAGGACAGATCAATGCACCTCAATTCCCTGCGCCTCGTGTTCAGTCTCACTTGCCGGACCACAGTGAATAGGAGCAGGGGCCCGATACTGATTGTGTAGCTAGTGGACACCTTCCTCTGTGACACGTGTGCAGCTGCACTCTGCATGCCAACAAACAGGCAAACATGCACATGACTAACAAACACTTCAAACATTAAACACCTGCAGAGGCACTGACAAATACACTTTGCATCTTTCTGTCAACTACAAAACCTGAAGTTAAATTCACAAAACAAAGTAAATATTATGATTTTGCATAATATTATTTTGTTAAACTAAAAAATATGGCAAATTTGTATATTAAAATGCAAGTGATTTTCAGTGTTTTCTAGGTGAGACTACCAAACAGATGTTACCCCAACTACAAAAGAAAAAAACAAACTGAAAATAGTTTTTACTACTGTAAAAATAAACACGAACTGAGCACTGGCTGCTTGGGAAGAGCTACTGAACACAAATACACAGTGAATATCTCAGACAGGATAACCAGCTGTAAGCAAATCAGAGGCACTTCTGAGTTTTAAGTATGCACGCCTTTAAATCCTCTGTAATCCTTTAATGTGGCGACAACACAGAACAGGCTCTAATTAATTGTGAATCTGTCGATACCAAGTTGAAAAGCGTGACGCTGTGTTTACTCATTTACACATTCAGTGAAGGACCATTGACTTTACGTCAGCGTGGATGTTTATTTTTAAATGATATCGATCCAGAGGTAATAATAATGACCACCTCTGGGAAACCAGTCATTAAAAAGTCACATTGATGAGGAGTTGTGCTGCTTTTTTCTTGCATGTTTTAGTAAAATATGACAAACAGTATTCAGAGTTTTTAGTTTGCATACATACCCTGAGTCAGGCAGACTGGAGGTCGACAGATTCATGCAGGATCCAGCAGTGAAAGTTAGATACTTTTTTTTGCACTTGTTAGCCAAATATTTTTCGTAGTCCTGGGATCGAGTCTCACTGGGTTTGTTGTGTGTGGTTTACATGTTCACAAATTGTTTATACTGATGTGCTGCACTTCCTGCTTCCTTCCCCTCCACATTTAAATGCATAAATAAAAAACTGTAAAACATGAAAACATCAGAGAGTTGAGAAATGCAATGCCTTAATATTTCAAAATAACTCAATCCACATGGAAACCAACAATTTCTAGTATAACGTATATCTCCCTTTGGACCCAAATAGCTATGAAATGTTCTGAAATAGTGTATGATAGAGCCATTATAGCACCAGAACTAACTTGGCTTGCTGACAGGAGGACGGGGGCTCCCCTGTTGAGTTCATCTCAGCACGTCTCCACGACTATCTGTGAAACACTTACTCTTCGACTCACAATAACCCCGTCCGTCTCTCTTCTCCTTTCCTTCGGCCTTGATATGTAACAGAACTCAGAGGGAAGATGGAGTGGACGGGCATAATCAGAGCCGGGCCTGGTCCCCCCATTGTGTCTCCATCAAACTGGAGCGTCATCGCCGATCTCTGCTCGTGAACACCTTTGAAACATCAAAACTGACTGACTGTAGGGAGCCGCAACATTAAAAACAGCACGTTCACAGCACTGTAGGTATGCAGCGTATTGGCCTGAGCTCTGAACCGACCCCACGCTGGGCTCCATTCACATTTGGATGTCTCTATCTGTGGAAAATTCTCCACCTCGACCGCCTCGATCCCCACTCCCCTGCCTCCAACTAGCGCAGAGCTGGCAGCCAGGATGCATCAATCACCGCACGCCAGGGGGATGACATCATGGCGAATTGGCAGGGCTATCTAAGCAGGGACAGGGAGTTTTTCAGAGGGCTAACAGAGATAAATACAACTCCTCTCAGTCCCATCCTTCTCTGTGAGAACATTATGTTTATCAAGGTTTGAGGACGATGAGCCTGACTCGTGTCCTCAACTCTTGGCCCTTATCTTCCCTTTTTCTTCCCCATATTTGGCCGCCTGTAATATATTTTCATCAGCAGCATCCATGTTGTTCAGCTTGCTCCACAGCTCAAGTTAGTGTCCCAAGTCTCAACAAAGTTTAATGATGTCAAAGTGCTGCTGATTTCTGCTATGTGAAACATGATCTCAGAAGACCCACTAGATCATCAATAATTCCCTTCACAATGCACTCATCCAATCTACCACAAACATCATAGTTCAGTTAGGAGGTCTTTGATTTAAGTGATTCTCATCGAGAACATGTTACATAATATAAGAGCAGCAGATTATCAGCTACTTGTGTTGCCACAAACACAGGTTGAAATGGGAAGCAGGTTGTTGTGAACTGTCAAACTTAATGTCATCCTGAACCACATGACGAGGGATAAACAGGTTTTTGTTATGAGCATTACTCACATTATTATTTCCTCAAAGACTTTTAAAAGAGGTTATGTTTTTTTCCCTGTGCGGGTTTCTTTGTTACCAACATAACAGAAAAACCTAGGAACAGATCTTGATTATTTTTTTGGAGAGAGATTGTTACCCAAGAAACGATTGGAAAATTTCAGAAGATGTGATTTTGTAAACATAAAATACCACACACACACACACACAGGATGATAATGTCTACAATCAGTTTGGTAGAGATCAGACATGAATAATGCCTTGGCAGGGGTTTGTGCTCTCCGAGGACTTTCTAGTTTTACATGTCTTATACTTTAAATTACTTTATTTTCCAAACAGTTCAGATTCTTTCTTCAGGAACATGAACCAATTTTAATCTAGTTAAATGAAAGTAACAATGTAGCCCACCTCTTCTCCTGTGTACACTGATGAGAGCATGACTGACAAGAAGAGAAACTGATACGGGAGAGAAAATCTGGTTTTGCTTTCGCCCCTCGTCTCTCTTTTGGCCTGTGAGAGCCAATAAATCCCGTATCCAGAGCTATTAGATTGACAGAGCCGAGCGCCGTTTGATGTTCAGATGTCTGAGAGCGGCCTCTGCACATTCCAGGGGCCAAATGCAGTTTGGCTGTCATCAGCAGGCCCACTTTTGGACATCGTGGCATGCATGTCAATTCTCCGTGCCTTTGACAATTATGTGTCCGAGATAATTCTTATCTTTTCACCTTTTCCCCTGCGCTGAAACACTGCAAGGCTACACTATCAACACGGTGAAGATACCACACAGGACATCTCAATCTCTTGCTTAGTCACTGGACTTGTTGGAATGGCATTTATGAGATAAATCTTTGGGAAAAACAAAACTGTGGTGCTTCGCTTGAAGATGACCTAGAAAAATACAAGAAGAAACTCTAAGTTATGTGTAAGCTAAAAGTAGACTGTACATGGAAAAGCAATGCATTTTGGCAGAGAAAAAAAAAGACATAAACATAGTAAAGTATCCTGAAATAAAGATGAATCCTCACAAGATAACCTGGAAAGGAGAAACAGCTGAGATGAACCTTCAGTCACCTAACTGTTCATCATGCTGTGTGTGTGTTTCAAAGATCTTGGGCTGGTAAAAAGAGGGAGAAAAACATTACGTCTTTAGAAGTGAGAAGCGTAATTCTGTGCTCCCAGCTTCTTGTCCAAACTGGGCAGCGCTCACAATCATAAATTATCCTCTCAAGTACACCGTTGAGGTTTTAAGCGCAGGGATGAGGCCAAGGGAAAAGGGAAAATTGCTCGACCCGACGACCTACAAACTCTTAACCCCTGGCCTGAGTCCTGGGCTCCTCCCCGGGAACTCTGAGAAAACGCCTGAGTCAAACATCACATTTGGACTTTGTCTCCATGACCCTTACACGTGCTGTCACTCCAGGTGCTCGCCATTCCCCTTCATTTCAATACACCTAC